>CM054377.1:66495530-66708030 GCA_028858755.1 Ara ararauna | reverse complement strand
CTGCTTCTTTTTGTTTTGTTGTTTTTTTGTTTTTCCACTTCCATATTGATCTTTTTTTTAATATTTACATATTTCCATGCTCCACTGGTACATCTACAAGATATACTTTCATTCTGCTTAAAAGCCAGTATGAGATGTAAGAAAAAACTACAAGACTCCACCATTCATTTAAGAATTTCTCTTCTATATGGAGGCTTTCCTGCGGTAAGATGTAGTACCTGCTCTAGAATCTATGTGGCTTAAGGACAGAGATAAGGTGATGGAATCATGACCAAATACTTCCACCACACACATGATTATTTCCCAAGGGAACCCCTTTCCTCCCTTTCTTTCTGTAATGATCAACAGAAGTTTGGTTTAGTTGACAATAATGTTAGCGTTAAGTTCAATATACATGACTTTATGTTAACCCTACAGGACAGTCTAGTTATAACAATAAGGAAATAACTTTAGCATAAACAACCTGTCAACCACTGAGAAAGTTGTGAATGTGTGAAGACCCTTCAAGAGCAGCAGACTGTGAGCACCTGCAGCAGAGAGCTGGTTTTTGCCACCAGTGTAAGAAAAAGACAATCAGGAGTCAGGTGTTTTCCATCCAGCCTGTACACTTTCGTGATTACAACCATTTTGGAAGACAGCCTAGAGGACCCCTCAGTACTGTACCAAGACTTGGGATGATCACTCCGACCTCTGGAGATGCCTGAGAAAACAAGAGTGCTTGTAGCTACAGGCAATGCATGGTAATGGCTGGAACTGCCACTTTCTTCGGTATTACGCTTTTTCTCCCACAAAAAGGGGAAGTTGTGCAATTCATAAAATTGCATATTTTATGAGCAAGTCCAGTAGAGGGCCACGAGGATGATCAGGGGGCTGGAGCACCTCCCGTATAAAGACAGCTTGACAAAATAAGGTCTGTTCAGCCTGGAGAAGAGGAGGCTGTGTGGAGACCTTATGGCAGCCTTCCAATATCTGAAGGGAGCCTACTAGGATGCCAGAGGGGGACTCTTCGTAGAATCGTAGACTCATCGAACAGTTAGGGTTGGAAAGGACCTTAAGATCATCTAATTCCAACCACCCTGCCATGGGCAGGGATGCCTCACCCTCGCCGCCAACACAGTAAAGAACTTCCTCCTTATATATAACCTGATTGAATCTTATATACTCTTATATATCTTCTTCCTTATATCTAACCTGAATCTTATATCTTAGATTGGATATAAGGAGGAAGTTCTTTATGGTTCAGGTGGTGAGGCACTGGAATGGGTTGCCCAGGGAAGCTGTGAATGCTCCATCCCTGGCGGTGTTCAAGGCCAGGTTGGACAGAGTCCTGGATGACGTGGTTTAGTGTGAAGTGTCCCTGCCCATGGCAGGAGAGTTGGAACTAGATGATCTTAAGGTCCTTTCCAACCCTAACTATTCTATGATTTTATGATTCTATGATCATCAGGTACTGAAACATTAGGAGGACAGGAGATAATGGGTTTAAACTTAAACAGGAGAAATTCAGGTTAGATATAAGGAAGACGTTCTTTATTGTGAGGTGGAACAGATTGCTCAAAAAAGTGGTAAATGCTCCATTCCTGGCAGTGTTCAAGGCCAGGTTGGACAGAGCCTTGGGAGAAATGGTCTAGTGTGAGGTGTCCCTGCCCATGGCAGTTGGTTAGAAATAAGGTCCTTTTCAACCTTAACCATTATATGATTCTGTGATATTTCTGTGAATAAAATGTTTTGGTATCCAAACTGTCATAGTTTAAGCTGAAACCCATCTAGCTTCCACACTGCCATTCCATTAATTCCAGTTTAAAACAAGACAGCTTCCTTTCAGAAGTTTTTGTCTACCACCAGTTAGTAACCATATTCATGGAAATTCAGTGATTTCAAGTTATATTATAACATCCATTTAAAATTGATATGACTGTGCCTTGCAAGAAGAAAACTAAGAACAGGATAAACTTTGACCCCCAGAATAAGAGACTGAAAAGGTGAAAAAACTCCCAGAATATTCAATCCCAAGATGACAATAAATTGAGAAATAGAAATCAAATCTCATAAGGTAAGAAAATAGAACCAGAAAAATGGTGGCTTTTTTTCCAAGTTCTAACTGGTATTACCACTATGGTGTATGGAAATGATGAGGAAGTGTAATCAGAGCATCCTAAACATTCACCAACTTCCATCCCATGATCTTCTCCATTCCCAAAAGTGTTTTTCCACTTACCATCTCCTCCTGCATTGTTAATTATAAGATTGCATGATACTTTCAGATAAATTATTTTTCCATGCAATTTTATAAAAATATTTTGTTTCACCTTTCCATCTATGTTGTAGAAAACTCAAATTCTGCAGAATTGAACAAGTCATTGTCTACTACCATAAAGGCCTGCCTGAAAACAATTGAAAAAACTTTTTTGCTTGACTTCTATAGATTCTAGATGAAGTTTTTAATGGTTTAGACGTCCTCAGTTAGGTTCAAAAATCCCTATCAGAAAAAGAATGTGCTTTCATACTTCTCTGTTCTTATTGGAAGTGACTTGTGCACTACAATGGCTATGGTATAATAATCAACTTACCCAGTAAAGTATTTACATATGTTGCATTCTGCTGAAATATTTAAAAGTACATCAAGGAAACATATTTTGCATTTTCTATTGTTTATTACTCAGTTAAACCAGTTTGAAATGCAACAGCATGTATTTGAAGAACAATGAGAAGAAAAGAATTTGCTGTAAATTAAGAGGGGTGATCAGCTCTTCAGAAATTGCCAGTGAAGATGAAATAGTTGTTATAGAATACAGAGAACAAGAAAATGAAGTCTTGTTTATATATAGCTTCATTAACATGTTTCAAGAACATGTTTAACCTTTTCAGGTGATTAAGATCACTCCTTTTTTGTTCAATCACTTATTATGAATTTATTAATTTTAAAGGGGGAAAAATAGGAGAAAATTATTTTCTATCATATCAGTTATATTTTATATGTAAGCTTCAGATACATACAACCCATCTTAGGACTTAGTTAACTCACTGTTCCTTCACTCTATATATTTAGAATAAAATGTTGCTGGGTTTATTCTCTCATCTGAACTAGCACTAGAGAAATTCAAAGCATGTACTTTACCTTTAAGATCTCTGTTAAATTCCTATATGTCAACTGACTGAACAATTGCACATTTTGGCTCAGTAATAGCCATAGGTCGGATAAAGCTCTAAAAAATCCAGAAAAAATCTTGTTGACTATGAAAGTAGTTAGTCTGGGACCTTTGACTGGCTGTCTTCAAATTTCGGGTAGTGGCTTACAAGGATGCTTTAAAAATATATTTTATGGCTTTCTTCAAGGAAGTGTTTTCTGGCAGTCTATTGGATGTATTTATTCACTAAAATTCCTAGAACTTTTCAAACATAAAAACATGGTATTAAATGTAGAATCTTTAATTTTCATCTCATTAAAAAACCTGAATAGAATACTAATTATATAAAATATAATAAAGTTTGCTTGTCACAGTCATACTATGCCAACAAGCTTATACTATATTTATAAAAATAGAACCTGCTTTTTGACATGTAAATATTAACCATCTATTAACTATTGGCTTTATGGTATTGATTTTCTTTAAAAAAAAATACGGGGACAATATATGTAAATATATGAAAAAAAGAGAATGCACAAAGGTGTTCCTTTCTCCCTGAAGTCATGTAAAGACTCTGTGTGTGGTCACAGATTCCCTTTTAATGACAGGTGATGATCTTCAAGAAATATAACGCTTCCTCTTAAATAAGATAACCCAAACTTAATGATGAGTAGGCGCTTAGAAAGGCAGTTGTTTTATTCTGGTATTATCTTTCCATCTCAGTATACGTTGTGATTGCTTAAATATGGGATATTCCTCAAGGCAAACACTAACATCTGTTTCTGCAATACTTTCCCAGAGATATTTGTGATTTCAGTGGAGATTTTCCCCAGAGAAAAACTTCACACTTGCGGCCAGGATGAAGTTAGATAATTTAGGGCCTGATCTACAATGTGTGGAAATCCAGCAGAATTAAGAAAGGTTCACCAACACTTCACAACTGGTCTTGTCTTGCATCATTCAGAATAACAGAGTTTTTATTGCTGGCTATAATCAGAGCAACATCTGGGCTGGCATGAGGCGTGAAGTTAAACCCATATAGGATTTCCCTCACAAGAGCACCTCTCCTGGCTTCAGTGGGATTATGTATACTATAAAGACGAGCAGAGATGGTCTCTAGAAGACAAATTTTTAAACCTTAAAATTGATATTGTTAAACTGGAAGGATGAATTTTTCCTTTTCCTCACCTGGTTGTAAATTCAAGTGTGGAAATAATCTCCATTTTGGGGGATTAAACCACCATATCATCATAATTTTTTTAACCCCTTTTTTCTAATACCACTACAATCATGAGCTCAAGAAAATTTCCCTTGTTGCACTATAAAACAATTGTTCTTCTCTTTGTATTGCATATCTTTTAAGTTTCCATGTAGATGTATTAAGAATAAATACTCAAAATATTAAAAACAAAGTTAGCAACAAAGATGTGTAAGGGTGAGAACTTCTGTTTATAATATGTGCCATGGCAGTGCCATGTGCTTTATTTTTCATCTCTATTTTCTTATTAATGGATGGGCATTACTTAGCTCCCCTAGATGAACAATAGAATTTGTGTGATGTCAGTTGCTTAAAAAGCAAGACATTTGGCTTTTAAGCATACCAGTGTCTTTAAAAAGGCTTGTTTCTCAGGCAAATAACCTAAAAAGCACAGCTATTTATCAAATTATCTTAAAAATTCTACAAGGGCAAACATGCATCTCTTAATAAACATACAGAAAAAAAAATCACTGAATCACAGCTGATATATTATTATCTCTTCTTCTCCCTTATGAATACAAGACTGGAAATCTGCATTCAAAATAGTTCATTTTGTTAAGTTTTGTACTAGTTCGTTATATCTACAGGTCATGTAACTCTCCTGACCATGCCGGCTGCCATTTGTGTCTCAGATCAAAGAATGAGGCATGCAGATTAGAGATTGTAACTTTTCAATGGTACAGATTTATTCACATACAGGGTGGCCTTGGTGAGAAGCAAGTCACCAATTTGGTAATATTTTGATTGCTGGCATTATTTTGTAAAGTCATTGGCATCATCTCCCATTTTGTTTGCCAGTAAAACTAACAAGGTCACCAGCCACGATAAATGAAATAGATTGAAAAATAACAACCAAAAAAAGTTCTGCAAGAACACTGCATATGCCTGAGTTAGTTAAACAAATGGTTAGTTGTTTCGTCATACGTTGGTGCTTAACAAGATATGCTGGTTTAAACTGCGTGAAGCTGTTGATGTTGATGGCCCAGAGAAAAGTGACCTTCATGTTTCTGGTACAGGATAATAGCCATGAAAATTCACATCACCCATGCAATTCTGCCTTCCTGCAAAACTGCAGGGTGGAACCACAGGTGGAGGCTTTGTCCCACTGTCTCTCTATACTTATGAGCAGTATAGAGTCAGTCAAAAGCCCTCAGGATCTAGGTTGTGTTCACGGCACTGCTTCTCCAACTTTTCCTCTATGCCTCAGTCTTTTGCTCTGTGAAGTATGGCTGTGATTTTCGCCGCTTCTACAGACTACAAGACAAACTATAGAAAAGTAGAATTTTAGCCATTTTAAAAAATTAAGGGACTAATCTGGCCACTGATTCCACTCTGTGCTGAGAAAGTGATTTGTTTTGTCTCAGAGAGGTGTAGTGCAGATGGTTTGAACCTACCTCATTTTGAAGCTGTCCGGCTCCACTGACTACAGACTCATTCTCTAACAGTGAGGAGGGGTGCAAGAAGCCGGAAGGGACCATCGCTAGGATAGCTTACCTGAACTTGAAGCCAAAGGGATAATCCATACCACGGCACATCATGCTCACTGTATAAACTTGGGGAAGCGCTGGGCAACAGTGAGCTGGTGGTGAGCAATTGCATTGTGCATCAATTGTGCTTTTCTGAATTTTCATGTCCCCTTTTTTTGTTATTCCCTATTATTATCAATATTGTTATTGATATTATTTTTTATTAATTTTAATTATTCAACTGTTTTATCTCCATCAGGGGGGTTTACCTTCTTCCAATTCTCCTCCTCCTGGTGGTGAGGGGAGAGAGGAGTGTGTGAGTGGCTGCATAGTACTTTGTTGCTGGCTGGGCTTAAACCACAACAGAAAGACATTTCTTTATATCTTTGAGAAGCATTTAGTGCTATTAAAATATTATTTTCCTTCTGCAAATTGACATGGTTATAAAAAAAATGGGTAGGCATTTTCTAGTTCTGGAAAATTTATTTATATAATTTATAAATAAATTACATAATTTATAATATCTTAGCAAACGAGACAGTCTGAAACGTTTGAAATGAAAAAATCACAGGAACCCTGAATGGGGTGGTTTCCATCTAGAAAAAAAGTAAAGTTGCCAAAATGGGCTATATTTTAAAAAAATCACACATGCAAACTTGTAAACCCTGTCAGTATCACCAACAAGATAATGAGCACACAGGGGGTTCCTCTTTCTCTTTCTCCCAAATATCTACAAACACACAAAACCAGGCACTGAGCAACCACATTTCTGCTTCCATCTTTAGTAAACTAATTTTTCTCAGTCTTAGCCCTGGCACTCACTCACAATGCCCTAGCAAAAATCACACAAGAATTGTGCTCATGCTGATTTCTCACATAACACTTGTTCAAGGCGCCTCAGAAAGTAAACTTATAAGGCATCAGACAGGCCTGAAAAGTGTCTGCACACTAAGAGTATGAACCATTTCCTCTTACCTGCATATCGAACAAACAAACTGGCAATAAGAACGCATATCCCCTGTGCAGACTTGGAAAATCCCTTGTAGGTGAGTAAAACAATCGAATGCCACTAAACTAATGAAATGACACACAAGCAAATAGATCTGTTCCTCCACTTTTCAGGGACTTGGGTGAAGGAGAAATAAATCGTGAGCTGCGTGTTTTCATTATGTTCATTTCTAGCTGCTGTAAGGAAGGCAGTGACGCATTCTTTTAGTCTTGTTAGTTGTTCAGACTGTGCTGAAATTACAAGATGGTAATGTATATTCATATTTTCTTCTGCAATCTCATGATGTAGTGTTATTAAATGTTTTCTTTTTTAAAATTTTTTTTGTTCTTTTTATGTAGTTTTAAATTATTTTTATACCATAAAAATTGTCTATAACGCTTTGAAATTTCCATGCATCCCTATAAAGCCTTTGTAAGCTGTTGCTTTCTTAAAAGCATACAAAAATGAAAGTCTTAAAAAACCATGTTGTAACTGGAATAACAGCAAAGTGTAATGTTACACAATATATCAAAGAGCACAAGTGAGCAATTTCATCTACAACTTCATACTTTTATGGCTATTTCAATCTCTTCTGATTATCACAGTGTCTCATTTCCACTGTTTCTCTCAAGTCCAGTGACACAAAAGCATGCTCTTAGTCCTGGTCTTGGGTGCCCACAGTAAGCACTCAGTGACAGGCCATTCTCAGCTGCTCCTGGTCCCCAATAATTAGTGTGCTATGGCAGCTACCTCTTGTGGTTTTGCCTGTGAGAGACATTTGACACAGCAGACATCAGAGGGATTTTTCAGGAGGCTCTTGTGGCATTGGAATGGCTCTTAATTAACCACTTAGGTATCCTAGTTCACTCTCCTGCTTGGCACTTTCCAAATGGTAGGGGTTGCACTGTGGATCTAAACACCGGGGAAGCATGCTATCAAAAGATCTTGTAAATGAAGGCTTGTGTAAATTATTTTTAATGATTCCCTCCTGGCACATCATTATGTTTGTAGTTACACACAGGCACTTCAGAGATGGCTCATCTTCCGTAAGGTCAGCTGCAGGACCACCATAACTAGCTGCAGTCAGTAAATGGCTTATTAATTAGCACAGTGATTTTACATTGCTAAGAGCTCTGATGTATGGAGCTAGAATTGTAATTGTGTAGGATTGAAATAATAAGCCATCTCAGGGCTCCTTATGCAAATTGCCATATTATAAAATCATTACCTATCTAAACACTGAGTTTTAATAAGAATTACAATGATGAATTTTATGATAATTGACACTCAAATTTTAATCTCTTGGATTTTTATCATTTTGGTGGTTAAAGTGTATTTCTAATTAAATGTTGCTTAAAATGCAAAAGATTGTTTAACAATTTTATTCAGTCCTTCTAGTTCAAATCAAGTTATTCTCTTTGGTCATAGAAGATGGGCCATCTTAGTAATAGGTATATGACATTATGTATTACTTGTAGACTAAGATGTTTAATCTTTCTTTTTTTTAACAACTATGATTTTGATGGCACTGTATTGTCAACTGTGAGATGCAGCATAGTGTGTGTCATTTGGTCTGATTTCCATAATAAAAATGACTCAAGGAATTAAAATCTAGAGAAGATTTTGAATGCTTATTACATTCAATAGATTTCTCCTTCTCTAATTGTAATTCCTAAAGGTTTAAACACTCTAATAGTTTTAATCTTAGGAATGCATGCAAAGCTAACAAATTTCAAATTACCATTTATAGCATAGTACAAAATACCTATAACTGATAAATCATTAAAATTTCACAATTGTATTTTTAGTCAGATTTTATTTACGTATTGCAGTGTTTGGTTTTTTTACAACATCTTTCTTCTGTGAAAATAGCTACTTCAAAATAGATGCCTCAGCAAAAAATCTATAAAAAGATATTTTGGGTAAAGGCACAAAGCACCAGTCTGAATGCACCTCATCTCAGTGCCTATCTTAAACTCTTAGAATGCTCAGAAATTCTTCAAAGAGCAGTAAACCATACACTTTAACTTGTTAGCACAATGAACAGAAAATTCTGGGAACTGAAAATTTTTGTTCCATGAATCAATCATTCCAATACAGAAAAGAGCATGACACTAAGGAAATAGTCCAGATTAAATGAAAAGTATGTTTAAATTGTTTAAGATATTGCTTAAAGAATGGCCGTACCAAACCAGATTGGAAGTTTATCTGAAGGAGATTTCTCTCTCCACCAATGACCGAAGATGACCAGCCTTCACAAAAGTAGGAACAAGGATAAGAAAGATATACTATTTCTCCAGAGTGGACTTCAAGTCCCTGACTACTTGGATCTTGAGATGAATATGTCTTCTCTCTACTACCAATCTTCGACACACTTTTTTAATGCAATTCATCTACCATCCTTGGAATCTTGTAAAACTTAGGTACCTGCAATTTCCTTTGGCAAAGAGTTCCATGGATCTATTAGTTATTGCACATCCCTTTGTGTGTCTTGAACAAGGGTCTTCTTAATTTCATTGGATATATTCCTGTACTTGTGCTGAAAAAGTAAATGGACAACTAATTCCTATCCAGACTTTCCATTGTGCCTATGATTTTGCAGATAAGAGAAAATATGGTGCTAATATAGCTAATACAGGCTAAGACTGCAAACTAAAAAACTAAGTCCCATAATCACTGTTCATATTTTAAGAAAAATTACTGCAATCTTTCCAGTTTTGCATAAGATCATTTTATAATGGGTGGGTATAATTTGTAGATACTTCAAATAACTAAAATGCATCTCTAAAGATATGTGACGTTACTAAAGTACTAAAGATGTAAACACTAGCAGATGTGAAACACTTGCCTATTCCTATAACTTATGGCTGTTATCTTAAATAAATGACAATACCACCATAGAATATACTTATTCTTTCTGACAAACTGTTTCACTGGGGACACTGGGAGAAGATTCATGTCAACATCTGAAAATAAAATATATAGCTCAAAAGTTGTAATTTCAGTTTTTCTGTGATTCAGAATTTTTTTGCAGGAAACTTAAAAAAAATAGTGAAAATTATTATTAAAGTCTCCACTGATAATAACCATTTAGTGTCCTTCTTACAGCTAACCCTTTGAGAACCTCCCTTCATGCTGATCCACCATTGAAAGCAGCTATAAATTAATGGAGATAGACAGTCACCATCTGGTTTCCCTAGTTTTGTTTTAAATTGTGTAGCAAAAGTGTTAGAATAGGCCTTCATGTTACAATGTACACATGCAGTGATCATTCATGGACTTCTCATCTGTCACGCGCCTTTTTTCCATAATAAGTCAAACCTACCATAGTCACGGCCATGAAAAAAATTAAAACAAGGGCAAATCTAAACTAGGCTGTTAACACCTCAACACACACCCTACTATGGTCTGGCATTCACTACGAGGCATGCACAGTGATAAAATCAACAGCACAGACATGTACGATCTTTATTTTACATTACAATAATTTGTATATTCTTTCTTACAATTCCTGTATTTGCAGTAAAGTACATGCAAATTCAAAATAATATGTACATCTACAAAACAATCTTTGCTACATATATTAGCTCATGATTGTCTGATTTAATTGGACTACATATCTAAATCCACTTTGAAATGAATCTATGTCAGATAATGCTTATACAGATGGTCTAGTTATATGATTGGGAAGAGGCCAAACAGTAAAGAAAAAGCTTATATCCAGATCTCATCAATCTGTTAATGAAAACAGAGAGCGCACCCATTAGTTTTTCCACTGATTCTGAGTTTGGTCAAGGACAAAATTTACTGTATGTGGCCCCATATAAAAACAGTGAATTTTAAATTTCAGTGGCCCTTTCCAACCCTAACTATTCTATGATTCTATGAATGATGATAGAATTCTAAAATTGACAAGATTCATAGGCCCCTGAAGATAAACATTACTTGACTGGAAAAGCAGGTTAAGGTGGATTTCAACACATACTGTCCACACAAATTTTTCTTTTAAAGAGGTAAATCTAGCTTTCACATCTGAATCTTTAAAGAGGTAGTTCTCATGTGAAACTTCATTTCTCTTTGTGTGCATACATGTATTATGTATAAAAGCTTGTTCCAAGTTGTAACTGAGCAGGGCCAAAACTTGGTGCTTTTATATGTTATATTGGATAATATATAGAATTCTGAATGGCACTGAGCTACAGATTTTCATTCATAATTTTCCCTCAGTTTATCTTGAAGTTTTGTTTTAAAAGTCTGTCACAACCTTGTGTTTTTACAGTTATAATGTATTACATAGGAAGGGCCAGAAAAAGCATTACCATTCACTTTAAACTAAAATGCATACAATTTTTTAATGACTGCATTTGGCAAAGAAGAAAAATTAAACGAAAGCCAGACAACTACCAAACTGTCTTTCCTGTGGTTTTGCTACTTTAACTCTATTTTACAGGCATCCAATGGTACAACCTCTTTACAATCTTTTAAACATTCCTCTGTGATTTTTGGTATGCTGTGCGTGCTAGCATGCAATCAACATCTGCTAATTTCTGTCAATTAAATGTATTATCATAACACACAAGCATGATGTTTTATTTGTATGGCTGAAATGAGACTTATGACCCATAATCCATCATCTTCCTGTCATACTTTTATATGTTGTCTATTCAATCCCCAGGAAAGTTTAGAAAGCGTAAAGCAAAACTGTGCTTAAGTTATAGACCAGCTGCTGAAGTGTCCAGTTGAAGAGGTCATTGTGCTTTATTTTTGCTGAATCTAGCAGGAGTTGCTTTTTCTAAGCCAAGCATAATATAACGTGGATGTCCCCAGAAACTTACAGTTGAACTACCATGTCTAAACTTTCTAGCAGGCATTTTCCTGAAAATACCATGTTGCAAGAGGTAATGATTAGAAAACAAGGATTTAGTTAAAAAAAAAAAAAATCTATAAACATTAGAACTTTTTTTCTGTTTGGTAATAAAGAAATCATCACTGATGTTGCATGGGTAAAAATAGGAAAAATATTCTGGGGAGCTGTGTTTTTTTAACAAAGGATTATATCATTTGAGATTTTTTAATTACTGGCTTGCTTCAGAGTCTATTACACTTTTTATTTTAAAAGGCAGTTATCTCGAATTTAAGACTATTTTTAAAGCTTTGGCAAAATGTATGACTGATCAAGAAATGGCTGTATTTTATTGCATTTGCGTAAAGTCTGACTAGCGATTTTAAGTCTACCATCATGAATAAATTTTGATTTGCCAGGCAGACCAAGGTCTTTTGCAACCAAAACTTGATTATCACCATTTAATCTTCTAATTGTACAGGATTCCACATCAGTGGGTAGTCTAGTATATGATAAAACAGCAACACCTACACATCTTTTGTAAATTGAGGGAGAAGTTTCAGAGCTGATTTTGAGCTTTTCTTATTTAAAAAAAATAAATATATATAAAAATCCCTGTAACACAATATTCTATCTCTATCTTCAAAGAGTGAGAAGAAAATAATTGAGTTTTCTCTTACTAAAAGTGACACCCAAGTGCCCAGCCAGCTTAAACTGTAGGCAAACAATCATGAACGGAGATCGTACCTTGGAAAGAGAGAGGTATGTACAGTATCTCAGTCATGTACATCCATCTTATATTTCAATAAGGTGAGCTAGAATGGCAGTCCTAATATATTATTGACACAGACCAAAATATAACAAGGATCTTCAAGGCATTCCTAAAGTGCATTGGGTGAATCTCTTTGCATACTGGTAACGCTGGGGGCGATTCCTCTGGTGAGTGTTTTCCCTCTCCTTCTGGCAAGCAGAACAACAGAGCAAAAGCCTTAGACTTAAGGGTAGTTATCAAGTTCATGTAGAAGCCTGGCAAGCAAATCTTTTTCCAAAATTCATGGCCAGCATTATCACTAGATTTGAAATCAGAAATGCATATTCCACAGAAAATTAGTGAGGACCTTCAGGTTTTTTCCCCCTCATGCTTCAGCCGTCTTACTTTAAGTCCTTTAAGTCCTCTGTCATTCTGTCGGTAACTCATCCATTGATGATAACAGCCTCTTATTCTGCACATACAGAAAACAACAGGCCAGTATATAGGAGGTTTTGTTCTTCATTCTGATTTACCTCATATAGTATAGTGTGTCAGAAGGAATATATAGGTGTGTCTAGAAGGAATATAAATACCCATGATTATACAAAGGCAGTAAAGAAATCCTTTGGAATCAGACATTTTGAAATCCACTCCTTTTAAAATACAACCCCACTAAGACCTGCCAAAATTCATAGTTTTCTAGGTGTTTTGTTGTAGTTTTTGTTTTGGTATGAATTAAAGAACCAGGTTTACACAAACACTCTTTTTTGTTCCTGTAGCAAGTTCCCCACACAATATTCGGAGGACATAGTCCACCACAGATCTTTCAAATGTCAGCTTCAGATCTCTCTTTTCTGTGCCTCTTTTCCCTGCTGTCTCACTCACATAGGTAGGACAACCTGAACAGATTCCCTTTCCAGGCAAACATCAGTGTCAACGGTTTCTTATCCATTTGCCAGTGTGATACACTGTCATCATCTTAGAGGAGAACTTTAGAAGTTGGTTTTTTTATTATTTTTTTAGTTTTTTTTACTTTTCCAGTGATAACTTATTTTCTGAAACAAAGAAAAGGCATTTCCCTGTCTTGTACCTTTCTTTTACCAAAGCAGGACAATAAGAAAGGAAGGTGCTTAATTTACTATAACAAGTCCCAGATAATCTTCAAAAAAAAGGAAGAATTAGCAAAGCAAATCAGTGGTAGTTGCCAGCAGTCCTAGAAAGCCTTTAATAACTTTGCCTGATTGTGGCTGTTCAAAAAAGATCACACAGGATGGCAGCTGAGGACTGTAACATCATGTTCATGTAAATAACTGACCTGTAGTGCAAAAACCATTTTTTCCTAAGTTTGAAAAAAAAAAAAAAAAAGAAAAGTCTCAGTGATCTTCAGAGAAGATGTGTTTATTTTCGTACAAGTCTAGGGTTTTCTATAAATTTCTAAAAGTTTAAAAAAATAAATGTCACTCCAGGAACTGGCTACACATTTAATTATGCACTCCAAATACTTGGGCCCTAATGAGACAATCTTTTCTTCCAAATCAGTTCCTCTTTCCTGACTATTTTTGCTGCTCTTTTCTGCATTCCCTCTGACTTGTCAACATCTTCAAGGTATGGAGATGCCCAGAGCCCAGTGTAGTATTCCAAATAGGACAGAGTAAATGTTGACTTTCAATAGGATGTTCCTTATACTTCAATTATAATTTGCTATTAGTTTTGTGTGTAACTTATTCTGCAAATTCATTTATATACTTATGCACCACCATTCATGATTTTTCTCTCTCTAGTTTGTTTCCTAGTGTTTCAAATCATTGCTGTATATTTGTCTTTATTTTCTAGCTCTGCCAAGCTTTGCTTGCTTTAAAAATAACCTGTTGGACCTTGCACTTACTATTCCTATTATATGCAAAAAGCCTTGCATTGAAATTACTTGACCTATGTCAAATAAACTTGCAAATTCTGATTTTTCAAACATTTAACAACTCTTTTTTTCTTTAAAATAGATATCAAGAGGTAACTAGAGAAAATAATGACATAAGGTATTACTCTTATCTCTTTTCTCCTTTATTATTTATGTGAAGAAAACCATCACTGAATTAAACAGGTATATGGGTTTTGGTCAGCAAATGCTCAGTCTTAGAAGAAATGCTGGATTAGTACTGATATCCTTTCTTGGGAAAGGAGCTTTGGCAAAAGCAACTTTTATATAACTTCCCCTAGAAAACTTTATCTGGGAAGACTTTCTCAGGACTTGAGCAGAAGAGATTGCTTATGTGACTGGCTTTTTTCTGAAGACTGGTGTTAGTACACGTTAATAAGACCCCTGCTTTTAGGATAAAGATTGCAAAGGTGTCTGGGGCAAAGATCATGTCAAGGTGATATGTTGGTGTTTATGCATCCTTTTCTGAGCTGTGGATCTGGCCTGTCAGAGGTAGTTTTCATTATGAAGATCACTCTATGTTATCATTGCTCTATATTCTGCAAAACTTTTGGGTTGGTTTTCTTTTTCAGATTGTGATGCCACTTTAAATGGAATTATATGTGAAGACATTTCTGCTCAAATTTACTCTGCCAATAGTCATGCCTATGCACACTGTTGTCATCTCCAGCATCATCTGCATAAAGCTTTTGCATGACTTTAATTTTGCAAATACTTTAATTCAATGGTGACTTCATATTTGGTCATCAAGTTCATAAAAGCTGTGACAGGCTCCTGCTTTCCCATCAATGTTAAATTTGATCAGTTAAAACACCTCCACAGTAACAAGTCTTTGAAGCACTAGAAGGTTTTTTTCTTTTTCTGACTGGACAGTAAGGATATCTAATGGAGCACATGAAATAGAGTGTGTTTATTTAATAGTGTATATAAACCAAATTGCACTAATTAAATAGCCAAGCTTCAAGTCTCTAATTTCACCTCCATTGAAAAACTGATCTGCAGAATCCTGCATTTCAGAAAAGAGCCATTCTCAGGCTATATTTTTAACAAGCCTTAAACAGTTATTTTTATATTAACAGTTTATTTAAAGAGCAGAGCCATCCTGATCTTTTTTTTTTCTAATTTCTTTTGTAGAATTGTAATTATTGCAGCAAAGAACAAATGATGTCTAAAGATACTATTATTAAAGTGTTTTCAGGACTTCCATTTCAATTACCAAGTGTTTGTAATTTTTAACACATCTTTTGATTTATTTATTAGCCTGCTTAATACCAAAGTTACAGTAAGTATTGTGAAGCAGTAGCAAAACAACAGCTGATGTTTAACAGAAGAATGGCAAATCCATTGGCATGAACACTTTTTGGTTCATGATGCATCCTTTGATATCTCTCCTTCACAAAGTCAGAATCATTTCTTCTTCTGGATTCATAGAATCATAGAATGGCTTGGGTTGGAAGGGGCACTAAAGCTCACCTAGTTCTAATCCCCAGTTCTTTGATTTTTCGGTGTCTAAAATGCCTAATAAAGCACATTTTATCCTTCTAGTAGTGACTAATTCACAGAATATGGAGTGGTCATGCACACTTATATGCATGTATCAGTTAATGTACAAGTACACAGATATATCCAGGTAGCCAAAATCGCATTGTGATACATTGCCAGGTAAGTTATATAAGCCAAGAAAATTGGTCAAGGATGTTTTTAAATCTCTTTCTCATTTTTGTGTCCGACTAACTTTTTTTCCCATTTTCTTCTCTTTGTGAATAATTATTAAAAAAAATAAAATAATTCTGCATTCTGTTGCCTAACACACTGTCATATTTTTCCTAGCCTGACTTTCTTTTGTAGTCCTTTTGCACACAGTTTTGATCACTGCAAATGTTTCTTGCTTCAATCACTTGCAAATGTAATCCTTTATGGTTTTGAACTGTACTTAAACAGAGTATATTTATTTATCACTGTGTGGAAGGAGTGATAAAGCATACCGAGAGAAGAACATAGGTGCAAAAGAGAAAAAAAACTGCTGTTGCCAAGACATATTTTTGTGTGTTTTAACTGACCACAGATTGACGACTAATAGTAAAGTGTACAGCAATTTCCCTTGACCATCCGTAGCAGGATAACAGATAGGGAGTTATTTAAATTAAATCAGAATAATTGTTATAAAGTAGGTTTCATTAGATATATAAATAAAAATCACGCCACCACAGACTGTTTTAAAGTGGTTGTCCCAGGGTCTTCAGAAAGACTGAATGATGTAAAAGGAAAAAGAAAAACAACATGCACAGAATTTGTCACTGACCATAAAAAGACTGAAGACTGAAACTTAAACTTCTACAGATTATGGCTCTCAAATGAGAAAGTAAAGGTTGTGGTTACCAGAAGGATAAATCAAAACAGATAAAGAGATTTTAAGACAGTGAGAGATTAAACTCTATTACTTACAAAAGCAGATGATAACACAAAATTCTTGCTGAGAAGATCCACATTTTTGTGTCCTATGAGATACATAATAGACTTAGATAATATTAATGAAATATAGTCATGCCATCCCATTAAGAACTCATCAGAACAGGCTGAATATGTCAATTTGACATTTGACTAGAATACAGAGTAATTGTTTTCAGAAATAAAAGTGAAATGAATAGCACAGTCATATCTATCTTATAAAGATTTTTTTCAAGCTCAAAAAAAATATCATTGTTTTTTATTTTGTCCATACAGGTCTTGGTTCTTGTGTTAGAAATTTACATAGAGCAGTTCAGAGCAGTTGCTTGGGATGTAATATTTAAGAATACAATAATTAATGTTATATATATATATAACTTTAATGTATAATATTATCATAGGCGGGAATGAACAGGAAATGTACATGAAACTTTCAGATCAGAAGTTTCAGTGTGTTCCAGGACTGCCCACTTTGTATTGAAGGTACCAACAGCTGTCAGTAAATCATGCCAACCTGCATGAAACCCCAGCAATCTGCATGGAAACCAAACCGAAGAAACTTTGATATAAACGGAAGATAACCCTATCATCCAAGAAAAAGCAGAAAAGAAATTTCATTCATTCTTTCTAAATCTGATATTTTAGTAACAGGGTCGTAATTAGCATATTTTCCTGAAGTACTGTTGAAGCAAAAATGTAGCCACTTAAAAAAAATCCTTATTAAGCAAAAGGGAGCGAGACAAGCTATTGACACAGGAATTGAGCTAGAAAGTAAGAAAAAAAAAAAAAGGTTTTATGCCCTAAATTAAACCTAACTCCAAAAATTATCTGCATTTCATGCTCCTCCTTTATCCTTCCTAAATCTAAGAGCTTGGGTTATTACCTGTAAATTAACTTTTTTTTTTTTTTTTTGAAAATGCTAAAAACACGGTGTAGAGCAAAAAATGTACCTCAAAATCTGAAAATAGCTTCTTTTCATTCTTTTGGTCAGCTCTTGCTACTGATTGAACCACTGTATGTATATCTTTGTATAAGATGTGCATATATATGTAAGATATATGTATATATCAATGTACATGCACATGGCAAATTAATATAAACTTTTCATAAGTGGAAAGCTTATGTGTCAAAACCTTAAGTGCGCACAGACAAACCCACAGTCATAATTTCTTTGATTTACCTTATTTGTATTAATCTTAGTGTGCTAAGATTAATACAAAGAAATCTCTATTAGGATGCATATCTGTTGTAGCTGATATGTTAGTTTCTCTTATCCGTTGGAAAATGGAAAAGGAAAATGACTTCTGGTGAACCAAATCACACTTGAAGAGAAATCTTGGATTTTACCTCTTCATCTCCTTAAAGGGAGAACAACCAAACCTGATTTGCTAGCTCTATAAGTGATTCTCCTGTAGGGGCTAAGAATGGAAATAATGTATAAGAAAGTTATGTCTTAGACTGGACCTCCATGAGATGTTGGCTAGCAGGATTTTGTTTGCTGTTGTTTTTTTTAAATGGAGGGAAAAAGAAAGCTCTTCCCTAAATGTCATCTACTTTAGGGCACAAGGCCTAACTCAATAAGAAGGGCAATGAATTGCATGGGAATTGCAGTTAGAAGTGACATTTGAACTCCTGAGTTCAACATTTCCCAAGGCTACACAGGCATTCAGCAAGAGTGTCTGGATCCTTCCTTTCTTTTTAACCACAAAATGAATGACAGTATTCATTCCGCAGCAAATGTGTCATCAACTTTAATGTGTTCATCTCTAAATGAGTAGTTTCTACCATGGCTAAAAGACTTTCAAATGATCTCATGCCATGGATGTATAACTAAACTCCAGAAATGAGTACACAAAAAGCAGCTGGCACTTAACAACCACGAAAATTTTAAGCAATCTGCTATTCTTTCTGAATTAATTTATTTTTCAAAGAGCTCCCATAAACACATTCAAATAGCACATAACATTCTGCATTTTGTTCATTGCCATTTCAAGGGTATCTAAAAGAAATAAGTATTTAAATATCATGTTAATATGACCTTGGCAAGACAATATTAACACAGTGCCTCTATTGCTTTTCCATAATAAGCAACAAGCATAAATTATGTTTTATTCAACTAAAACAGTTTTCTCCCATATGCCAACTAATGATGATATGTCGCTATCATAAAAATTAAACTTCTTGTACTTTCTCTCTGGAGCTTATTTCATCATCCCACTCTTAAGAAGCCTCAACTACAGCATAGCCTGACTCTAATAATTTTCTTCCTTAACATTAACTTTTTTTTTTATGTCTGTTTTGTCTGAATTTTATCCTCTCCTTTTACATATAGCACAGCATAGCATAGCATAATGTAGTTATGGTTGGAAAGCACCAGTTCTTACCCCCTTGCCATGGGCAGGGACACCTCCCAGTAAACCATGTCACCCAAATATTCGGCAGTAACTGTAAGAAGTATTTGAACATGACACCTTTCTGTGTAGAGATGCAAGCAACATCATTTAGTGTGATACAGATATAATTGGAAATGGTTGGAAGTGAAAATATATCAGTAGGTTTCTTATTGGTACAGTATATGGGGCTGTGGAAGCAAAGACATCTCTGTTGTATTGAAAGTAGTGGTGCTTGTGATGTGGTTTAAAATGGTATTTGTGAAATTGTACATGAGAATATGTAGTATTTTATGCATTCCACTCATTTCCTGCTTAGATGAGAGCAAAGATGAACTTTTGTAAATTTTAAATACCCTGATTCTAGTGATATGGGTGAACATCAAATGCTAGTCCTCAGAAAAGTCCCTGCCCTCATGGAGCCTGAACCAGCCTTAGGTAGTACAGCACACACCACCAGTGACTCCCCAGTGTTGTAGTCACATAGTTTTGCAGAGGTAGCACTATGGCTTCCACAGGCATGAGGCATCCCAAGAAGTTTCCAGACTTTGGGAACAAGCAAAAGACTTCAGTAAAATAGCTCTAAATCCCTCTGTAGCCTGGTTTCTTCCCAGTATGAGTGCATGCACTTTGTGCACAAAACAGCTCACACTGAAAAGGGGAAGAGAGAAGGAAGGAGGGAGGTTGCTCTATTATTGCTGGGGCTGCTCACTACTCCACAGGTTTCCCCTCTATTTCCCATCTTCCCTTATCTTCCTACAAGGAAGCCCTAGCCACCTCTGTATGCAGTAAGGATCCCATCAAGTCCTCATGCCTTGAGCTCCAGAGACAAGGTGGTCCTTATAAAGATTCTGTGAGCTTAGGACACAAATGGTTTCTCCCTCTTGCTTAAGAAGGTGCTTGCACTGCCTTCAGCACCATTTAGGTTTCTCATAACAAAACTAAGAGGCAAGAAATAAGCAGAAAGCCAGCCTTGGCTTTGCAAAATAATACAGTTAATCAGTTACCAACATACTTGTGTAGGATTTTGACCTTGTTATTATGGACATTTTGGGGGCTACTGAGAAGATACTTTAAAGTGAGTTTTCTAATAAAAATCTGCAAAAAAATGTCATTAAAACGCATGCTCATCATGTTCAAAAGTGAGAAAAAAAATAGAAAAAAATCAGATGAAGAAGAAAAGGTTGTTGGGTGGGTTTTGATTTTTTTCCCTTTAAATAGGAAATAGTAAAACCACCTCCCATATATTTAGCCATTATCTAAACTATCCAGACTATAATTTTCCAGCTGTTGGGTAGAGTAGACATATGTAGACAAGCTGCAGAAATATTCTCACAGTGCTTCCACCTCAAAATCTGTTCTAGGGGATGTACCTTAGAATTCTATTCTTGACAGCTCAGATAATGGGCCAGATCAAAGCTTCCTAAATCCAACTCAATGCTTCCCTAAAATACAAACAATAAACAAAGCTCTCATGATATGTTTGCTCTGATTTCTGATTTTAAAATCCCATTAATATCTCTGCTCCCCATTTGTTTGCAGCAATTTTGTACTCATGATGATTTATCAGTTAGGAAAATACCTGTTCGCTTTACATGTGTCATTCTGTACAGGCCCACAAATTAAGAAATAAATATCAAAATAGAGGTAATTTAGACTTTTGGAAACAGAATATGGGAAGAATATACCCAAAAGACAGGAAAAGTGACCTAAAAATATCAAAGATTTATTAAAGGTGCTATTCCCTCTAGGCTGCTCCAACTTTTTCCTTCATTAGTCTTATAGTTCCTTGCTGATTTATTCATTTTTGTTCCCAAGAAGCTACTAAAATCTATTAGAAACTCCCAAGATTGTTTTCTGAAGGCAGAAGTAAGTACCTTGAAAAAACTCCAGCTTGAATTAAGCTTGTTTGGCAGGAGTTTTTCTATGGAACACCATGTTCAGCTTTATTCCAAATGGCTTAAACTGATCTAAAGGGCTATTTTGGGATTTATGTTAATGCATTGACAACAATCAGAACTCTAAGTTACTGAGGGAGGAGGAAAGGGAGCTTGCAGTTATAATTTCTTCTATCTATATCTTTTTTTATAGTGTAATACATAATTACATGCAAAAGATTCAGGCTTAATAAGCTTTGCATGTGTGTATAAACATATTTTTAAATAAAATGGGGCAAATATTTTGCTCTTTCATTTTTTCCTATTTTTGTATTTCTTTATTTGCCTCTGCTCCATTTTCTTTTGGACAGTTGAGACATCAAAAGACATATAGAATCTTCTATTAACCCTCTCTGTAGTAAAAAGACTGGCATTTCCCTGTCTCAGACCAACATAGCCACTTGCTCCCTCCTCCCCAGTGGGATGGAGAGGGAGTCAGAAGGGAAAAAGTGTGAAATCTTGTGGGTTGAGATATAGACAGTTTAATAGGTAAAGCAAAAGCTGCAACTGCAAGCAAAGTGAAATAGAGAATTCAGCTACTGCTTCCCATTGGGAGGCAGGTGTTCAGCCATATCCAGGACAGCATGGTTCCATCACATGTAATGGTTACTTGGGAAGCACACTTGGTGCACCTGCACTCAATAGAGACACTTCACAACTGACGTACCAGCGCCTGTAATCCTCCCTTACATGCCAGAACTGCCCTAGAGTAAGCAGTTTGGCAAGCAAACCTCTGATTTCATCTGAGATCCAACCCCAAGGAAAAGTAATGTCTGCCTTCCTTACTGAGACCTTAAGGAGCTGAAACTAAAGAACATCCAATATAACCCAACTTCTCTTACTCCTTTATGTTATACATACATATAGTGTATGTCATGTGTGTGTACTTGTATCTACCCATGTATGTATAATTTATGTGTATGATAATATCTATCTAATCTATCTAATCTATCTATCATCTATCTATCTATCTATCTATCTATCATCTATTTATCCTTCTAATCCATCCATCCATCCGTCCGTCCGTTTGTCCGTCCCTCCAAAAACTCATATCCAGCTTTCTTACAGCCAGCTTTCAGGGCTGTGGAGGGGGTTGGAAATCTCACTTGTGATGCAGGTATTCCAAGTCTGACATTTGTACTGGCTGGGGAAGATAAAACCCAAATATTCATCTAGAGTAGAAATGTTCTGTCCCTCTTGTGGGAACGATGCTACTGTATAAAATATGACGTTCATACTGATCTTTTCTTTGTATAGGCTCATTTCAAGTCAATGTGCAGAGAAGGGATATTAAGTGACAGTCTAAGCTGTGTTGTTTGAGTGGGGTGGAAGGCAAGCGCAGGAGGTAATTTATGCTTGCTCATGTAACAGGGTACAGCAAGTCTATTAGTCTCATTAGTGATGACTAACCAGCACCCAGAAATAAGTGCTGGTTTGGTTTGGTTTTGGCTTTTTTTTTTCCTCTTCTGGTGGTTGAAGTCTCTGTACAGAGTCTCTGTATACAGTTACTCTATTGAAAGTAACTGTATGATCTCTACCACAGAAAAAAACCTGTCAGCTCCCAGTGTTTTAATAAAAACAGCAGGGACCTTTAGCAATAAGTCCCATTTAGCTACATTTTCTACTCTAACTACTGAGTTTCTCCTGGGGGAAAGAGCAGCTCTGTAGCCTCCCAGAACTGCCTGTCACAGAGGAAGTGCTGAAGCATGGCAGTACCTGTGATTTAGAGATGTAAAGAGTAAAGTTGTATCTGATCATTGCTCTGACTGGGCAAAGAGAAGAGACTTTTTCTGCCCTTCTAAACCCTTCATATTTGTTTTCTTTTGAGGCAGTGGACAGCAAAGGTACTGAAAGTGTCAGAACTGTTCAGTCTAGAAAAAGGAAACCAAGGGGAGATATGACAGGTATTCACCTATGTTGAAGTATAGATATAAAAAGAATAAACTTGTGCCTCATAGATAGACATACAACAATGGAAATAAACAATGGCAAGGTAAATTTAGCTTAGACACCAGGAAAACATTCAGTGCTAATAAGGCACTGAAACAGATCTCTGGAGGTTTCTCACTGCTGGTAAGAAACCCCTGCAAGGAATAAGACAAGATATAATTTCTTCTGCTTTCACAAAAAGTTGTGAACTCTCAGGGCCTCTCTAGTCCTGTTTTCATAACTCTATGATATGAGTACCATGTAGTCATAGAAAACAACACTCAAATTCATATACTGCATATTGCATTCTATAATCTATGGTTTATATGACATATTCAATATTTTATATTTTATTGTTAATAAAAGGATATATTGCCTAAAGCATCAAACTTAAAATGTGATAATTAGTTGCTTAAGTTGCTCAGTACCTTAGCATAATAGCCTTACATTTATGTCCCTGCTTACATTCAAAATCTTGTGCTTATCAGAAGTAAGGAATAAGTTATTCATCACCTTCATGGCTTCCAGATTATAAAATTTTGTCATCTCAATTTAGCCATATTTTCCATACTTTATTCTATTTTGCTTCTCATCTTATAAGAATTATGGGACTTCTGTATCCTCTGTAGCTTCTCTAGTTTTTATATGGTTACATTGAAACTGGATGACTGGAACCATGGATTTCATTTTTTTAGTGTTATGATTATGAACTCTTTATTGTCACTTTATTTCGTAATAATTATGTTTGGTTTTTCAACAGCTGATGAAAGTTTAGTTTTCACTTTTAGAAAGTGATCTGTATGCTGCTTTCTGGAATGATAATAGTTAAATGCAGGTATAAATAAAATAGCATTTTCATCCATCTAAATTATATTTATTGACACTGTTTTACTTCATATTGTAAGAACCTTCTGCATTTCTTCAACCACTGTTCTGCATAATTATGTAGGGCATGAAGAAGAATGAGTACAGAAATCCGAAATGTTGCAGTCCTTGGCTAATGGAGTGGACACTAGGAAGGCAGTCCTACTTAGATAAATCCAAGCAGTTACTTGGAAGATTTAATTAATATTTCAGTCATATTTGAGCCAGCTTTTCCACAGGATCAGGAGAAAAATGCGTTTGACCTACCCCTTCGTCCATTCTGTCATTCTATGCCATCATGGTTTGAATAGGCACTCTAATCTATATATATATAAAGGGTTTATTTTTTAGGGATAAATATTTAATGTTTATAGATTTATTCCTACTGCTTATGTATTGCACTTGCAATGGAGGACTAAAATGATCGCATACTATGAAACTATTAACCTTTCATTAACTGTATTCTACTCACTGAAAAAATAGAAAACAGGATGACTGCGGGACACTGTTAATAGGCAAAAAGATGTCAGGGAAGCTGAGATGAAGCAGAACTGCTTGCTCTAGGCCCAAACTGTGAAGGGGCCTCAAATGTCCATTGCAACTCATGCAGGAAAGAAGGAGGCTGCTAACCCAGGAAGCTGGGAACTAATAACAAAAAAAAAAAAAAAAAAAAAACAAACAAACAAACAAAAAAAAAAAAAAAAAGGAGGAAGAGGACAATTAAAAGCAAGGGGCCTTCTCCTAAATCTGATGTCCAAACCCAGAACCACTTCGCAGTTCAGCAGGGGGTTAACAAGGAAACACACACCTTGCAACATGAAAAACTGGCTGATGCACCAGTAAAGAAGATCACTACTGGTGCTGCCAGGGAAAAGTGGCAGGTTGTAATAGTAGGGGACTCTACTTTGAAAGGCACAGAGGCACCCATCTGTTGGCCTGACCCAGTCTCAAGGGAGATATGTTGCTTACCAGGGGATCTTTGATGTTGCAGAGGGGCTTCCTGGTCTAATAAGTCCCACTAACTATTACCCACTTCTAGTTGTCCACGTGAGTGCTAGTGATACAGACAGCAGTAGCCTGGAGAACATTAAGAAGGACTACAGAGCCCTGGGAGAGGTGGTTAGGGGCTCTGGAGCTCAGATTGTCTTTTCATCAATTCTCCAGGATAAAGGGGAGGACCTTAAAAAGGCTAGGAGGATTTGGCAGATTAATAAATGGTTAGAGCAGTGGTGCCATAGTCAGAGGTTTGGGCATCTAGAATATGGGATTTGACTGGGAGCCCAGGTCTACTGTAGGCTGGTGGAGCTGGTCTGACAAAGAAGAGGAAGAACAGTTTTGGTGGGAGGCTTGTCAAGTTGGTCAAGAAAGCTTTAAACTAGATATGTTGGGGTAGGGGGGCATCATTCCATCCCAACACACCCAGTCAGCTCCCAGCACCTATAATAAATGCTCAGAGCAATGTAGAGATATTCCAGCCACTCCAGTTAATGAGCTGGCTTCATTTAGAGCTCAGCTCAGATGCCTCTATACAAACACACATAGTATGGGGAACAGACAAGAGAAATTAGACATGTGTGCATGCCTAAGGGGATATAATAGATGTCACAGAAACATGGTGGAATGGCTCTTATGACTGAAGCGTTGGAATGGAAGTTTACAGGCTCTTTAGGAAAGACAGGCCCAGCAGGCAGGGAGGGGGAGTTGCTATTTATGTTAGGGATAGGCTGGAGAGTATGGAACTCTGTCTGGGGACAGACGATCAGAGAATCTGTGGGTCAGGGTTAAAGAGAGAACAGCAATGGGGGACATTACTGTGGAGATCTGTTACAGATCGCCTGATCAAGAGGACTCTGTGTATTAAGCGCTCTATAGACAGATAGGAACAGCCTCACGCTCGCAGGCCCTTGATCTCATGGGGGAATTCAACCACCCTGATATCTGTTGGAAGGATGGTACGGCCCAGCACAAGCAATCCAAGAGGTTCCTTGATTGTGTGGAAGACAGCTTCCTTCTGCAAGTAATAGAGGAGCCGACAAGGAGAGGTGCAATGCTTGACCTCGTCCTTACCAACAGGGAGGGGTTGGTTGGAAATGTGATGCTCCAGGGCAGCCTTGATTGCAGTGATCATGAGAAGGTCGAGTTCGAGATCCTCAGGACAGTGAGAAGAGCGTGCAGCAAGCTCAATGCCCTGGACTTCAACAGAGCAGACTTTGGCCTCTTCAGGAACCTGCTCAGTAAGATTCCGTGGGATATAGCCCTAGAGGGCAGGGGGGCCCAAGGCTGCTGGTTGGTATTCAAGGATCACCTACTACAAGCTCAGGAGTGTTGCGTCCCGACTAGAAGGCAGTGCTGCAGGAGGGCCAGGAGACTTCCTTGGATGGATAACGAGCTGCTGAGGAAACTTTGAGGAAAAAAAGAGGTTTACAAACGTGTAAGCAAGGACAGGCAGCCTGGGAAGAATACAGGGATGTTGTCTGGGAAGCTAGGGACCAGGTTAGGAAAGCTGAGGACCAGTTAGAATTAAAGTGGGCTAAGGATGTGAAAGATAACCAGAGGGGACTCTAGGACTCTATAGGTACATAGCGAATAAAAGACAGAAAAGGGACAACGTGGGACCTTGCTGGAAGCTATCAGGAGAACTAGCTACTCTGGATTTGGGGAAGGCTGAGGTTCTTAATGACTTCCTTGCCTCAGTCTTCACCGAAAATTGCTCTGACCACACCGTCCAAGTCCTGGAAGGCAGACGCAGGGATGGTAAGAATGAAAACCTTAAGTCCACTGTAGGAGAGGATCTGGTTCAAGACCATCTTAGGAACCTGAACATATATACAAGTCCATGGGACCTGATGAAATCCATCCGCAGGTCCTGAAGGAGCTGGCAAATGAAGTTGCTAAGCCACTATTCATCATATCTGAAAAATCATGGCAGTTAGGTGAAGTTCCCGACGACTGGAAAAAGGGAAATATAGCCCCCATTTTCAAGAAGGGGAAAACGGATGATCCAGGGAACAACAGACCAGTCAGCCTCACCTCTGTGCCTTGCAAAATCTTGGAGCAGATTCCCCTGGAAGGCATGCTAAGGCACATGAAAAACCACAAGGTGCTTGGTGACAGCCAACATGGCTTCACTAAGGGGAAATCCTGCCAGACCAATTTAGTGGCCTTCTATGATGGAGCTACGGAACTGATGGACAGGGGTAGAGTAGTTGACGTCATCTACCTGGACTTGTGCAAAGCATTTGACACTGTCCCTCATGACATCTTTGTCTCTAATTTGGAAAGACATCAATTTGATAGGTGGACCACTCGGTGGATAAAGAACATACTGGATGGCTGCACACAAAGAGCTGTGCTCAATGGCTCAATGTCCAGCTGGAGACCAGTAATGAGTGGTGTCCCTCAGGGATCGGTGTTGGGACCGGTCCTGTTGAACGTCTTTGTGGGTGACATGGACAGTGGGATTGAGTGTGCCCTCAGCAAGTTTGCCGATAACACAAAGCTGTGTGGTTCGGTTGATATGTTGGAGGGAAGGAATGCCATCCAGAGGGACCTTGACGCGCTTGTGAGGTGGCTGATGCCGACCTGATGAAGTTTAACCATGCCAAGTGCAAGGTCGTACACCTGGGTGAGAGCACTCCCAGGCACAGCTCCAGGTTGGGCAGAGAAGAGATTCAGAGCAGCCCTGCACAGAAGGACTTGGGGGTGCTGGTCAATAAGAAACTTAACATGAGCGGCATGTGCGCTCACAGCCCAGAAAATCAACCATATCCTGGGCTGCATCAAAAGGAGCATTACCTGCATTTGAGGGAGGTGATCCTGCCCCTCTACTCTGCTCTTGTGAGATTTCGCTTGGAGTATTGTGTACAATTCTGGTGTCCTCAACATAAAAAGGACATGGAACTGTTGGAACAAGTGCGGAAGAGGGTCACGAGGATGATCAGGGGACTGGAGCACCTCCCGTATGAAGATAGAATGAGAAAGTTGGGGCTGTTCAGCCTGGAGAAGAGAAGGCTGCATGGAGACCTCATAGCAGCCTTCTAATATCTGAAGGGGATCTATAAGGATGCTGGGGAGGGACTCGTCATTAGGGACTGTGGTGATAGGACAAGGGGTAACAGGTTCAAACTTAAACAGAGGAAGTTTAGACTGGATATAAGGAGGAAATTCTTTACTGTAAGGGTGGTGAGGCACTGGAATGGGTTGCCCAGGGAAGTTGTGAATGCTCCATTGCTGGCGGTGTTCAAGGCTGGGTTGGACATAGCCTTGGGTGGCATGGTTTAGTGTGAGGTGTCCCTGCCCATGGCAAGGGGGTTGGAACTAGATGATCTTAATGTCCTTTCCAACCCTAACTATTCTATGATTCTATGATATATTCAATCAATATGTCTTTGCAATAAGTTTGCCTATAGTAAACATCGTTATTCTCAGAATTATGCGCAATTGAAGCTACACTTTGCATTGCAAACTACTAATATTCTATCTGCACCCATACTGTACTGATATGTAAATATTTTAATTACAGAACAGAAATAATGAGAAGATCATAGTAGAGAAGGCAGAGATAAGGTTTCACTAATTTGTTTTTTACCATTTCCTAACATCTGACCTTGTCTTTGCAAGCTCTGATATTCTTTCAGTAAATGTGGTGTTTATTTCATTGACTATAGATTTAGGAATAGATATTCATAGACTATTTAAAGTTATATTTGTATAGCTAAGCAGTCACAAATGTCACCATAAGCTCTTTTTGGATCTCTTCTTAGAGTCCAAGTGGAACTACGCATTAGCATGGTGAATATCAGTAAAGTGGGTAGTACAGAGGAATTTGAATAATGGCCAACAGGTGTTAGCTGTGGAAAAAGTGAACTGGTAAACTGGTGTGTGATAGATCTATTATTATAGTTACGGTTAGGATAGTAATTTCAAAGGGAAATAAAAAAAAAAATTAAAAAAAAGAAGAAAAAGAGTTGTTCTATCCAATGGTACAAAATTTCCAGTAACCAAAGACTGCATCTGTGTTCCATGTTAGGGCAGAGCATACACACAGTATTATATGAAAGGACTTCAAAGCAGCTACTGTGCTAACTGGCACGCAGTTAATCTCAACAGGAAGGCAAATGGACAAATACCTCATGAAGACTAAGCCTTATTCACACTTTTATGCTTTGTCTTTGCTAAGGAAAGGGTTGAGTCATATTTCCTAAGCAATCAAGCAATTAGCAAAGCAGTTCTTGCTGCGCTGACAGTAACAGAAGGAGGAATGAAAGACAGCACTTCAAATTAAGGAAACATTACTGGGACTTCCTCTGTTTTGCTTATTTGCATCAAAGTTGCAGAAGTCAGTAAATTAACTCTAGTTTCTGACTAAGGGAGCTAAGTAACAGAGATTCTAAAATTATAATACACTTTAGTACCCAATGTGTTGCAGTTATACTAGATGAGCTTAGAACAAAATGGAGACATTGATGACTTTTTTTATTTATTGCTTTTTATTTATTTTACAACTTTTCAAGCTTTCAAAAGTGTGTTTTTTTCCTTTTCCTATGGATAGCAAACTAAACTCTTCGAGCATCTTCTGTGAAATTATCATATTAAATTGTTCAATTTCATATTCAAGTATGCTTGTGTTGTGAAAGCAGGCTCGAGATATTGCTGAGCCTTTCTGGGAGCTTTAGTTTTAGTCGTATTTGATTAGTCTCTAAACATAGTATGAAGTTGTTTGGCATCCTTTTTGAACATGTTTTATTTGAAATACATGTATTAGTTTGTATAAATATTGGTTGATACTGAGCATTATATTTATTTCTTTATTAAGAACATACAGCATCTTCCAAAAACTAATATTTACCCACATATCATCTGCAGACAAAATAGGATTACTTTATAATTTTGCAATAAAGTTTTAAAACTACATTAAGGACAGATTCTTTTGTGTGTATGTGAATACACACGACTAAGTTTTCCATGTACTAACTTGGATTTGAATAATACCATCTTGTTCCAAGCTGAAAATTAAATACTCACATAACACATTTACACTGATCCAACGAAGTGTTTTCAAATACATAAAAAGTGCTTGAATCCACTATTTTTACAGCGTATGCTGAAGTGGTCTATGATGTTCCTGAGGGTTAGAAATTACAGTACTGTAATTTATGAAATTAACAGTAAATTTTAATGTATTTCTGTTGTGATAGAATATTTCTGTTGTGATAGATATGCTGTTCTTATCAGCAAATACTAACATTAAGTCAAATACCTGCTACCTTTTTTCTTTTCAACAGGTGTGCGATTAGAATCCTGCTGTGCTTACTAAATTACATTTATATCATTATTTTTTATTACATATTGAAATTAACAGTAACTACAGGGATCAAGAGGTACACTACAGAATAAATGCACAGTAATCCAAAGTAATTGTACCTTAATTATGATACTCTCGCTGTGAATTACGATTACACTTCCATCCTGCTTTCCTAAACAAATAATGAGTGCTCAGTCACACGTTTTCTTTGTCAGCTGTGAGTCCACCTCTATCTCCAATAACTCTGCAACATTTGCCAATCGTCCCAGCCATGCTAAGAGACAATTTCAAACATTATTTTGAATATGTCCATATGCTTCACCAAAATCAATGTTCACAGAGAAAAGAGCATTGAACGGAATGTTGGTAGGGGAAAACTTCAGCCAATATGTACTCTTCAGCCTGGCCAGCTGCCACACAGTACACATGATGTTCATTGATGGTGCCAGTAAACACAAGGAAGGCAGGAGATGAGGTGATTGCAAGAGTAAGGGCTGCAAGGGAAGTGATGTTCATGGAACAAATATTTGATACATAACAAGTTCAGGGAAAGATATGTAAACTTTTTTTTTTTTTAATTTAGACATTAAATTTTCTGGCAGCAGTGGAGTTACATTTCTTGCCTTGCCTTACAAATTTTTTTCTCTTGCAAAGTGCTTATTCAGACCTTCTTCACCTTTACATCAGAGAGAACTTACCACAAGGGCAATTCTAGCAAGGATCCATCTTCAACTAATTGCTTTGTCCAGTGTGTCATGGTGTCTCAAAGCCACAGCACAATGGCTGGGTGTGGAATGGATAGCGGTTATCACAGAATAGGAAAGAAAATTAATGAACAGTTACATGGCATTTAAAAATGAGTTTGCTCTAATCTTTCTTAACTTTTGATTTTTCTGTAAGTAGCGTCCTTTGAGGAGCGTTCCCCAATTCAAGAGTAAAAAAGGACACCGTAGTCTAACAGTTCTAATTTTTCAGCAAAATCTGGGTTATCATGATTCATTTGGAGTTTGATGCTGTGATATTTTATCTCAACATTATATGACATCATTAAAGACATCTTATATTGTTTTTGCCTATGGTTAGAAATTGTGTCTGCTTAATCAATTCCATTATGCATTCAACCATCCATGACACATCAAAGGCTAATAAGATTTTTTTTTAAAACTTTGCTTGCTTAAAATGATTTCCCTCCAGATCAAGATGCAGAGCACAAAATATTAATCAGTTTAAATAAATATCAAGACTACCCAAATAATATGAATAATTGGCACAGTACAGCGCCTACTGCCCAGTTCCCAACAGCTGGTCACACTGGCACATGGCACCATCTCAACAGTCTTTGAGATAATGACTTTGGCATCTGCCGATGAGCGTTTGCTACTGCCCACAGAATTTACAACTCACAAGTGGGAAACAGAGGCTCTAACAGAACTTTTTTATGCAAGGTCTTTGAAATTTATTAATGTAATGCAAACACAAGCCTTCCAACCCATTAAATTGTTGATGTTATGCGAATCCACTCTGGAATTGCAGATCCTCATTAACATTATTTGCATGTTAATCTGCATCTTTTTAATTAGTGATATTATTTATGCACATAATTTTCGCCTACTGGTGCCAAGGCTGAAGCGCATTAATTAATCTACTGAGATGCCAAACTGTTTATTTTCTCCCTTACTTTTATTTGTTTACATGGTGTTTTGGATTCAGGGAAAATAAAAAAGAGCCTCAAGAATAAAAGCAGAAAGACAAGATTAACTAAAAGCTCTTTTTGTTTTCATAATTTAAATTGTAATATTAGCCAAATGTTGTGTTTCTTCCCTCAGAGATCGGTTATTCAGTTACATTACCTTGATGTATTATTAAAATTTATAATGGACTCTGGAGGCTTCTTTTAGTTCTCTCCTTCATTTACAGAATATACTCAATGTTATTTTAATCTTCCTACAACGCTTCCATGCATAGGCAATGATCAGTTCTCCCTTGCGAATCTCCAGTGCTGCTCCACTTTGCACAACTGATAAACATTTAAATAAGCCTTTTCAAAAAAGAATAGCATACTAAAATTATTAACCCATTAATGGAGTTTGGAATTGCCTGACAATTCATCTTCCTCAAACTAGGTCAATTGAAACATTTATCCGATCATCAGCACTGAACTGGTCTTATCCCTGAAATATTGCATGCATGCCTTACATAGACAAGTTTAGAAAACATTTACTTTGGTATTACCTTTCTTACATGCTTATATAATACACTTGCTGGCATTTCTCTTTTCTCTCTGTTTATCTTTCTCTCTTTTTCTTTCTTTTTCTTCCTTTCTTTCTTCCTTCCTTCTTTCCTTCCTTCCTTCCTTTCTGCTTTCTTTCTTTCTTTCTTTCTGCTTTCTTTCTTTTTTCCTTTCTTTCTTTTCCTTCTTTTTTCTTTCTTTCTTCTTTTCTTTCTTTCTTTTCTTTCTTTCTTCTTTATCTTTTTTTTTATTTCTTTCTTCTTTCTTTTTGTCGCAGACACACACACTGATTCACTTCCAAAAATAGTTGTCTATACCTAAAAGCATTATTGCAATATTATCTCTTTCACTGGATCCTTTCAGGGGAAGAAGTGAGTGACAGTTGTCTATAGGAAGGTAGCAATATTTTCTCCCCACTTGTAAAACTCTTATCGTAACCCTGGAAGATCTGAGAGATGTGATGTGATGTCAGATTTTAAAACTTTGCTGTGTTTATTCTGTGTATATATATATTACTGGGTGATGGTTTGAAGCTTGCCCAGGGTGAACTTCAGACCAGTATCATACTGAAAGGAAATGTCAGATTTAAAGGCATGGAGGGACCATCTGTGTAACAGGTTGAAAGTAAAACATGGTAGCTGTTAAAGGCTCCATGTAGGCTTAAAATGTAAGAATAAATCCTTGGAGACATGGATTAGTGGAAGAGGACAAAAGAAGCACTCAGATATGGAAAGTGCATTAAATCCATCACAGAGTGTTCATTTTCATATGTGTGGCTTAGGTTTAGATACATGAGTACTGTATGCAAGATTTTCTGTGCCTGAAAGATGTCCTCTTCATTTCTTTTCTGCCTTTTTTATTCTCAATTGCTTTTTTATTTTCATGACTGTTCATACACATTCAGTCCTACTCTCTGCTAAGAAGGGTGAGCTGGACAGCACTTGTGTGACTGCCTGAATATGACTAATTGGCTGAGCCTCTCATCATAATTTTTAAGATTGGCAACCTTGTCCCCCCTGCCCAGCCGTGTTAGAAGAATATGTTAGTTCAATAGACAACTGGTTATATTGACTACTTGCTTGTAAGTGAGACAGAACAGATTTTTAGTTATTTTACACTGTCAGGTGGTATGAAAAAAACGGAGTATAATCGAAACAGCCAGTGTTTATGAAGATGCTTTTTCCCAAACTTTTCTTCTATTAATTTAAGCGAACACCACATAATTTTTGACAAAAAACGATGTTGAGTCACTTAGACTAAGTTGTGGAGTAGACTTCTGTCTAATTGAAGTTAAACAAAAAATTAAGTCAGCAAATACCCTATTTCTGCACCTCTGTATTTAACCTGTGGCATATTTTGAAAACTGCCATATAAAATGGTTGCTTGGGTGTTTTAAGCACTACATGATACTCTGTATTTTCTGAAGAAGAAAAAAGTGCTGTGTTTTTATATTTCATTCTTGAGAAATACAAGATGACCTTGAAATTAAAGTCTTTCATCATTCTTTGAAAAAATGGGGCAAAAATAAGGCTGCATATGCAACTTTTTTTTCCCAGTGTCAGTTAAATATTTATGTTTTCTCAACATACTTTTCTTAATGAAATCCAATATATATTAACTTATTTTAGTATGGATATGCATACACACTGCATTCAGCAAAAGACAACATGGTGACAGAGAGAATAAGGAATAATACAACTTGCAGAGAGAGCAGTGTTTATGTTGTCTTCTTCTGCAAGAAATGATGAGCAGGCAAGTGAATTATGCAACAAATCCCAATAGCAAAACAAGAAAAACCTTTATTTTAAAGACCTTATGAGAAAGAAATTTGTATATTACTTTTGGTATAAGTTACAGAAACATGTTTCATGAATATTTTATATTTGCTGTAACATTTTAATGTCATATAGCTTTTTTTTTCTCTCCGTTTTTCATTTTTAAATTCTGTTTAAAAAAAATCAACTGCAAAAGTCAAAATGCTTTATAAACACTCAGCAGTAAAACTAAATATTGAAATTATAAAATAGTAGTATCACTAGTTAAGAATGGCATAACAGAGATATTTGTACTCACTCCCTACAAATTTGGTCCTATTTGAATTCGGCCCAGGTCACACACAAAGCCTGTGTAGAGCCAAAAATAGAATCCACATCTCTAGACTTGTACATTTGTTCTTTAATGATGCTTCTACCTGTTTGGTGTTAGGTACGGTCATAAAGTCATCAGATTCATTGGTTCTTTAACATTGTTCAAGTGAGAAAAATTAACTGGATTGTTAGTCTTTTGTGAATAAAAAGAACATAAAATGAAATTTCTCATTATTCACTGTCCATTATTGGTTAAACAAATATAAATTCTTTGTAGAGTTTATTATTCACCATGTTTTCATTTAGGGCCAAATTTTCAACCCAAGTGATTACTCACACTAATTTGCTTGTTTGTCTGCAGACCAAGATTGGCACATAGAAATTGGGTAATTGTGCATGGAAACTGGTAGGTGGACATACAATAATCTTGCTTGCACACATTCAACCCTGGTTTTGCATTTTCTACAGATGTATATTTGTAAAATATTTGTATATTCAGACAACTTACCAGATGTCTGCTGGGAATACAATACAGCAGAGAGGAAACAGCCCAATGTGTCAGCTTGCTAGTGAGTGAGCCAACTAGGGAAGGTGTGCCCAAATGGGTCTGTGGATTGTGAATAGAGAAGGACTTGTGCGTGATATGCCAGTTGGAGGCCATCTTGGGCATAGCGATCAATAAATGATTGAGTCTTTGATTCCTGGGGAAGTAAGGATGGGGGTCAGCAGAACTGATGCCTTGGACTTCTGTAGGTCCTGCTTGACTAACCTGATCTCCCTCTATGCCAAGGGATCCACTTAGTAGATGAGGCAAAGGTTGTGAATTTTGTCTACTTAGACTTTAGGAAAGTATTTGGAACCATTTCCAGCAGCATTCTGCTGGAGAAACTGGCTACTCATGTTTTGGACAGGTATATTCTTCAATGGATAAAAACCAAACTGGTCAAGCCCAAAGAGTGCTGGAACTAAATGCTGTTGGTGATCAGGCACAAATGGCACTCCCCAGGACTCAGTGTTGGAGAGAGTTCTATTTAATATCATTTATCAATAATCTGAATGAGGAAATCGAGTGCACCCTCAGTAAACTTGGAGACGACACCAAGTTGGGTGGGAGTGTGGATCTTCTGGAGGATGGGAAGGCTCTGCAGAGGAATCTGGACAGCCTGGATAAATAGGCTGAGGCCAATTGTATGAGGATCAGCAGAGGTCAGTGCTGGGTCCTGGACTGAGGTCATAACTCCATGCAACACTGCAGGCTTGAGGAAGAGTGGCTGGGAAGCTAATCAGTGGAAAAGGACATTGGGGTGTTGGACAACAGCCAATTGAGCATGAGTCAGCAGTATGCCCAGGCAGCCAAAAAGTCTAACAGCATCCTGGCCTGTATCAGAAATAGTGTGGCCAGCAGGACTAAGGAAGTGATTGTCCCCCTGTACTGAATGCTAATAAGGCTGCATCTTAAACACTGTGATCAGTTCTGGGCCCCTCACTACAAGACAGGTATTGAGTCCAGAGAAGGACCAAGAAGCGGATGAAGGCTGTGGAGAATAAGTCTTATGAGGAGTGGCTGAGGGAACTTGGGTTGTTTAGCCTGAAGAAAACGAGGTTCAGGGGAGACCTAACCACTCTCTACAACAACCTGAAAGGAGTCTGTAGCAAGGTGGGTGTCAGTCTCTTCTCCCAAGTAGCAGGTGATAAAACAAGAGGAAATGGCCTCAAGTTACACCAAGGGAGGTTTATATAGATTGGATGCTAGATGTGGTGCTTGGTGACATGGTTTATTTACCATGGTGGACTTGACAGTTGTAAGTAAATGGCTGGACTTGATAATCTTTAATCTTTTCCAATATAAAAGATTCCATCATTCTGTGAAAGTTCCTGAAATTTTACCCTTGTTCATCTTGGTGATAAAACGGATATTAACCTTTAGAAAGGAAAATAAGTGAAATATTTATTGAATCTCCTTCAAGTACAGAAAAATACGTGAAGGTGCTGAGTGTCGTGCCATTTCATCTGTAGATGCATTCTACAAATATTAGTGTTGCGTAAGAAATTATATCATTTATCTGTCCTGTGAGCAGGATTTCAACAATAGAATCATAGAATCATAGAATAGTTAGGGCTGGAAAGGACATTAAGATCATCTAGTTCCAACCCCCTTGCCATGGGCAGGGACACCTCACAGTAAACCATGCCACCCAAGGCTATGTCCAACCCAGCCTTGAACACCGCCAGCGATGGAGCATTCACAACTTCCCTGGGCAACCCATTCCAGCGCCTCACCACCCTTACAGTAAAGAATTTCTTCCTCATATCCAACCTAAACTTCCCCTGTTTACGTTTGAACCCATTACCCCTCGTCCCCTCACCACAGTCCCTAAGGAAGAGTCCCTCCCCAGCATCCCTAATAATTGTATCTCTTAAAATATTAAATAATTGACAACTGTCACTGATTTTCCTTCTTATTACTCAGCTGCCTGAAAATGTAAGCCATCTTCAGATATTCATAGTCAAAACTGTGTAAGCTAATTTTCTGAACATATCTACTAATATGTAGAATATTCTTTCTCTAGAATTTGCTGAGACGGCCTGAGAGCTCGTTAAGCTAAATATGATTTCCTTTCCTTGCCATTACACAGAAACAGAGGACCTTGATTTTATTTTTGTTGAGGAAAAAAAATAAATGACATTTTATAATGAAATACATTATTTAAAAGAGATCATGAATTAGTTATTTTTGAGAAAAATACATCCAAAAAAATGAATAAAAAATAAAAATATACTGGGAACTGACATTTTTCCTCACCATAAGCTTTTTTCCTGCAAAATACTTTTTAATTTTTATGTGGGTTTTTTCAGTTTTAAATTAAATAATCGTTAAAATTATAACTGTTTTCAAGTAGAACATGTAGCTTTAATGATATTATAACACTGCAGCAGAAAACGGTTAAACATTCCCTTTCTAACTTACATACATATCAAATTGGAAAAACAGGAATTTGCCTTTGGAATAACCCAGTGATAAAAACCCTGGTAGGTTTAGTTCAAATAGTCCTTCTCTGAAAATTTGTGTAAATTAACTCCTAAATCTGAAGATTACACATGATTTTTCTGCTAGGATTTCCCATCCTTAATCTGCCCCTCCTGGCAATCTGCTTTCTCCACTGACTATCCTATCCGTTTAAGGAGCAGATTCATACCTCAGTAGATCAAGATGCTGGATAAAGCAGAAGAGATGCTAGCACATAGGCTACCAATGCTTTTCCTTATAAGCACATACTAACACATAAGAGTATATAAAGAAGTAAGGCCCAAGAGCCCTAGGGAAACAGGGTGAAGTATGTTTGCTCATCCTCCTCAACTACATCATTCTTAAGCTATTAATGTTGTTTGTCCTCATCCAAGCAATGTTAAGTGCATTTAGAAATGCACCGTGCTTTGTGATGGATATGATAGACATGACTATTTTTCTATTACTTAAAATTGCAAAAAATGTTTATTAAAGATTTTAGGTGTATCCTTTATCAAGCTCTCAAATTTCACTAAGTCATTCTTGATAAATTCTTTCCAATTATGTGAGTTAAGGAACGCATAGGTGTGCATTCACATTCGCACACTGTGTGTTAGTTTACAACCTCTTTAATTATAACCAGTCTCTAAAGCACTTTCATATACCCTTAAATATCGATGACCCTTTTAATATAATTTCATTTGGCTGTTAGTGTTTGGAGAATATCCAGCAAAGCACTTCAGCAAATTCAATAAAGTACATACCATAATTAATATAAAATCCAATAATGATGGTAAACTGGTCTTCCTAGAGAATGGCTGTTAAGACATCATAATTTGGCTATTGGTATAAATATTTTTAGTGAATTGCCTTACAACAACAGCTTAGAATTCATCCTGACTTAAAATATGATATTCTGCTGTATATGAAAACCATATTAAAGATACTATACCTTAAATGCATGGGTAAGCATGTTGCAAATTTATAATACTACTTGTACTCTCTCACAAATGCAGAGTATAAATTACACTTGAGTGTAGCTTTACATTTACTACAATGGCAAAAATGCCAGAGAGATGCACTGAGCTGTATTGTTATTCAAATACTTGTTCCAGCATTTATATTCATATATGACTGTGTATAGACGAAAAAGATATCTTTCATCAACAGCCATTAAGTAAATCAAGCAGTTAAGGCAACTTCACTTTCTAACATACCCACTTAAAATATCTATTCTGTATGTCAAACCAGATATTGTAAAAGTGGATTTTAATGGGAATAATGTAACTGACTTTATTTTAAGTGTACCTTTCATTCTATATTTGACAGGGAGCATCACAAGACTTTCTAGCATGCAATAATTTTGATATTCTTCTTTGTAATGACCTGTCCACCCAGAATTATGTCTAAGCTAAAAGAATAAATCTCAGGCTGAACAGAAAAATAAACTCTTCACAATCATCTTGTTTTCAAGATGCTTCCAATGTTATTATGCCATTAATAATGCATTTTCAGTTGTCAAAACTGATCAGCATCATAGTTTTTTTCTTAAATACTGTTTATTATAAATCACTTGGCAACAATACATTATTTTGAGGTGAATAAGAAACAAAACCTTTCACTGTCAACTGGAATTAACAGTCAGGAAGCTATAGCCTTTTAGATGGCGAAATAGGAAAATTAGCATACAGAAATCTGTTTTAAAATATCAGTATGTACTTGTTGACATAAAAAATGAACAATATGTAGCCGGGCAGAGAGATTAAAGTTACCTGAAACATTTCCTAATTGTTCTTGTTGGCTAATTAGAAAGTAATGTCTGAGCAACTACTCTTTTTTTTACAGTCTCAGTCAGGGTTTGTGTCACATGTAAAATAGACATTATATGAAGAACCCTCTCAAGAAATCAAAATCATTTAAATCAAACTTTACTATTGTAACAATATGTTAATCTTATTCTCAAACCTTTTAAAAATCTTATTGTTTACCAGTTACAATAGAAAGTCAATTTCCACATGATGTTTATGTATGTTGAATAGAGGGGAGACATTCCATCAGAGAGATCCCCATTGCTAGAACAGATGGGCATTGTCTCAGTACTGTTAAACAGGGCAATGTGGAACATTTTATTTCACACACAAAGCAAACCTGATAAAATTAGCTCTTTTCAGTGCTTTTGACACTTTGGTGGAGAAAATCTCCTCTCACCTGGGGAGATGAGTGTAAGACATCTGAATCAGTTCTGACTTGGGGAATTCTGTATGTAAAAACTGACATTTTCTTTTTTCATTTTCCCACCCAGTGCCCCAGGTCCCCAGAAAAACTTGCTAAATGCTAGTGAGAAAGAAATGGTGACGTTCCACTTTCTTTTGTCTTACTTGAAAAATTGATATTTTTCACACTAAATTATCTTTATAATTTCAATTAGAGAAATTATGGTTACCTTCTCCTTCTCTGTAATGACAGTATTTGGCATTTCAACCTTAGATTTCAAGAGATATCCATGAAATTCATAAAATGTAATTGCTAAAGTTGGGAAACAGTCATAAGGAGACTGTGGTACAAATAATGCAAGAGGTACAAGTCATCACTGAAAAATAAAGTCCAGGCATTCTTGTGGGCCAGTCCTGACACCCAGTAATATATACGAAAAGAGACAAGACACTCCTGCAAGAAAAATAGCACAGAAGTCATAAACCACAGTTCTTACTAATATATTAAAAACTGCCAGGATGCTTGGTTGTTAATTATCTTCAGAATTCCAAAACTGAAGTTCGGAAAACCTCAAAGCATTTCCCTTGGGCTCTCTAAAGCAGAGGTGGCAATTCCATAACTATTATCTTGGTAAAACAGTTTTGATCATTGTGCTTTCATGCTTGCACACGTCAGTGAATGTCTTCTAGCTTCTTTGCATGCTTCAAGACCAAATTGGTACCAACTGGAAAAAAAGACTTCCACTGCAAGCTTCCTTCTAAAAAAATTCAAATAATATAAATTATCATTCCCTGCCAGTTATCTTGTGTTAATGAGACCTTGTTTAAGTGGCAATGAAGAAAACATCAGACCCGTTCAAAAAGACACTGTGCGCTGCCACAGAAACCTGAGTCATCACACAGGATTTGGTCAATCTTTTAAGCAACTCCAAAAAACATCCTTTGTTATAATCTAGCTCATTTGCTGGACTCCTTTGTTCAACTGTCTTGCCCTTCTTATTCCATGCTCACTGTCTGAATAAAGCAGAAAGAGCTGACGAGTTGCACCTGTACCCAAACAGGTAGATGTTTACTTAATTCAGATGTGTAAACTCATCACCATATTCCACAAAAAATTGCTTCCTTTTTCAGATAAATAACAACAGCTAAGTGAATATTTCTTCTCCAACAGCAAGATTATTTCTGAGCTGATTCTGAAGCTTCATTCAAATGTTGTGATGGCTCAACCCAAACCACCAGCAATACACTCCAATTTCTTTCAATTTCTTACCAATCAGCACCCAATCTGGGGTTCTGTAACCAGCGTCTGAATAAGTAGAAAGGGACCCCTGCATTAAAAAAAGGGCTGCAAAAGCCCTAAGGAGAAATGTTTCAGTATTAAGTCATCTATCATCCCGGATTCATGCCAGGACGATTAAAATGTTCACATGTCTCCACTGAATCACTTTTCCTTGGGTATCTTTTATCAAGGACAGTCTCTGCAAGTAGAATTACGTGTAGTTTTTGAATATCAACATTATAAATATATATTGCCTAATATCTAGCATAGATGACATGTTCATGGGTTAATGGACTACTGTACAATGTACAGTATGTGAATGCAGGACCTGTTAGTCAAGTGGGAAATTATCAGCCTTGAATCACATTGATCCTTAGTCTTAATGAGTGATCAGCTTCCAGTGTTCTTTTTTTTCTCTGTCAACAATGTTACTTCTGTCTGGTTTTACTTTTCTTGTCCTGCATTGTTAGATAATGCACTCTCTCACACCCCAACAACATTAATATGCCATAAATCAAGGCTAAAGTTCTGTGGTGGTGATTTATAAGGTTGGACCCAAGGTTAGATCCCTGGTAATCCATGGCCTGCATTTTACCTGGCTTCTTTCAGGAGCCATCAGTAACAAGAAATCAATAGCTGAAACCAAGTGTGATTTGTGTGTTATGTGGCATATCTTTTACAAACCACACTATATGTCTGTACTTTCTGACATGCACATGCACTGTTGATAAAAACAACACAATTCCAAAGCACTAAGTGCTATGTTTCTTATTATTTAGTTAATAACTGTATGAAAATAAAGAACTTAAATCTACATAGTACCTTTTCAGTGTTTGCAACTGATGCAAAATATTAGTTAAAAACAATTCGGCAGCTTTCAAAAATGCTTTAAAAAGGCTTAGGGTTAGAAATGATAGGTTATTTTTACAAACATCAAAAAAAAAAAGCTAAAATAACCTATTTAAATTTTTTTTTTTCAAAAAAGAAAAGATATTTTTTTCAAAAACAGAGTCCCTTCTGCACCATGGAAGAAGTAATCATTTTCATCTTAAAATTATTAATGATTTTTAAAATTTCATTTGTTTTGAATAAATGAGATATTGCAAGAAAGTCGTCATAATTTTTAACTCAAAGTTGTCAAATAAATATTTGAGAAACTGCATATTCTGCTAACAATATATTATCAAAAAATTAAAAAAATCCTTCTTACTGCATCCTGAAAGATATTCAGACCAACTTTGTCAGCCTAACTCTTGCACACTGCATTCAAACCTGAATATTTAACATTCATCTGTGATACTTAAAGTTTAATGATCATTTTTCCCCCAATATTTTGCTAACTCAGAAAAGAGGGTTCAAGTTTGAAAGCATGCTTTGATTTGTACAAGAGCATAGTAGCCTGTTGCACGCTATTCCGATCTGAGGGCTGTCACTTCTTCCAGCCATCAAGAGACATCTGAAGAACCAGAAACCTGTCAAGTACTTCTTTCTGTCAAAAAGCAAAAAGAAAATACACATTTTGATCTGGAAATTCATCTCAGACCAGGCACATGGGCTTGCTGATGACAATTGCTTCTCCTTGAATGTTTTTCTTGTATGGTTACATGAACCTTGTATCTGTATCAAAGTGTACTCAAGTATATGACAAAATGCTGAACTTAAGAACAAGCCTGAAGTCCCAGCTGGTTTTCAAGTTAAATAGAATGTGAAGGAGGTAAGAATTTATGACCAAAAAATAATTGTCTCATTGTAAGACACTGTACTACCACAGGAGGCAAAAGGAAAAGAAGAAAAAAAAAAATCCTTTCAGAACTTGCCTTTCCCAGACTTTGCAACTGACACATTTTAAAACACAACAAGAACACAAACAAAATAAATTAAAACAAATCCCACAATACATTTCAGAAATTATAACCATGACAAAGTAATGACAAGCATTTGATTAAGGTAAAAGTTTAGAACCACACCACAGCTAGCACTGGAAGTGAACTTTGATAGTACAAAATAAGATGATGCTTTTGGACACAACACACTAAGCAACTGACCTAAGAATATCTGATTGACCAAAGAAGGTCTTGTCTACTCAGGACAAGTTTTTGTGACAGCTAATATTACTACCAACACATAAATTAAATCCTTTGAAGATGTAATTTAGCTGACGCAGTGCAAGAACAACAAAGCTTTTCAGAGGCTTGTCCATGTTGGAGATCTACTCGCTTACAAGGATGATCTTTGAGAAAACTCATTCTTGTAGAGGACACTTGAGAGTTGCTGTCTTCTGCGGGTGGTAAATGAACAACCTTCCAATACGAGTTAGCAGCATGTATCTTAACCCAATAACTTGCAAACATCTGACCAAGCAATTAGAATAATTAAGAAATGACTGAGTTACATAATTTTTCTCTGATTGCTAACCACATCACAACTGACTACTTAGTATTTACTGAATGTGTAAATGTATTAATTCTTAAACAGTGTCTGTTTCAATATGTAATGCTTAATTGCAGAAAGGAAATTATTTTAGAAAACTATTTTATATAGTAATTCTTTTTCCATGTTACATATTCTCCATTTTCATTTTTAGATGCTATCTTTTCAGATCCTTTTCAAAGACTTACAATACTTGTGGTAAATGAGTAGTTATTAATCAATGTGTAGACAAACCACTCAGAGGATATGCAACACAAGTATTGTTAAGAAGCATATATTATTTTCCATATTTAAATTTTTGGTTCAAAGAAGACAATCTTCAGTAGATTCTTAGCTTTGACAAGAAATAGTTGTGCTATATATGTATAAAATGAAAAATACTTTTGCTGAGACACGTTTGACATATGGTAGAAGTGGATACATCCAGCCTTCCAAAACTGGAAAAATTACATATATATATCCTCAGCAGAGACCTTCCAGGCTGATCCCTGACCAGGGGAGCTGGTTAAGCAGGATTCGCGCTGGTAATTATTTCTTCTCTGTCTGCAGCCTTCACCTCACAGGAAGGCAGGCAGTTGATTGGCTTCAGATCTTTTGGCTCTTAACTCTGGTAACTGAGTACTAAATTTTTTTTCCTCAGGTCCCTTCATTGCTCTGAAGGAACTATCACATAAATGCTGACAGCATTAAAATTGCATGTAGATCATCTCCTTGGATCAGTCCTGCTAACTTTCCATTCCCAGTGTGTTTCTGAAGGTGCTGCTGCTGTTTGTTGCCACTCTGCTGCCCTGCCATTATTGTTAATAGTGACAATCCTCTCTTCTGCCAATTTATTTATCTGTTGGCTCAAGTAGTACACAGAGCTCAATCTACTCTGTTCTAACAATTATTCCAAAGGCACTTTTCTTGTGACATTTGACTATACTTCTGAATACCCAAGCTGCTGAATAATTCTTAAGTGTTTTGGTCCAAGGATTTTCTGCTGGTGTTTTAGCAGTGCTAAATTCTCTTTTGACCTTACTCTTTTTAACCTTATCCTTTCTATCTTCCTCTATTATAACAAGATGCTTTTTTTCCCCTTTATTTTTGCTACCACAGTCATACAGCTTTTATACCACTGAGAGGAAGTTCATCACAAGTGTGTTTCGGTACTGTTTTTTGCCTAGGGTCAGCAATAAAAGTCGCATTTCCAGAAGCAGTGACTATGAGGATATTAAATACCACTAGAGAAAATTCACTGGTTTGGAAGTGGGTTTTGGTCAAAATTAAAATTGCTTGATTAGTGTATCATCTCAAGTCCAGTGAAGGCAATGTTAAAGTTACATGCGTTGTAAAGATCCAGCAAATGCAAAAGTTAAGAACATATTAAGAGCTTATCTTACACCTAATGCAATTTGGCAGTTGTAAATGCTGTTGTGGTCTGCTCATTTTATAGCATCTGATATATTCATACTTTTTTCATGTATAAAATTCATATTACACAACTTGAGCTTTGCTTTCTTGGTCGGATGTATTGCACTGCTTTCCATCAGTGACCATAGATTATTTCTCAAACAACATGAACACCCACACTTATTTTATCAGTGTTACATCTATGCTTACCATAAGATCTGACTGTTCAACTGCTAAAGAGAGCCATATCTGTATTATACACAAGACAAGGATCTTCTGTAGAGAGCCAGAAAGAGTTGCTCATCACTACCTGCAGATACAGTAAGATCTGAGCGTCATTAAAAGCAGCAGCTGCTCAAATGTAATATCAATAAAGAAATTTAGGGTGCTTCAACTCTTTCAGATAACACAGTATTTCTATTTTTTCTTTCCTTGCCTCCTCACCAATTTTGCAGTCACAAACACATTCCCTTCTCATTTTCCTTATTTTCTCCTTGCCATTTGTAGAGTTCTGCCCTGTGTGGAGAATGAAAGCAGGTGAACCTATGGAGGCCATATAACTTCACTAAATTATTCACTAAAATTTCAGTTCCAAACTTTTATACTTTCCAAGATTTCACTTGCATTTTTCTGGTGACAACATGATATCAGGAACTCTGACTGTCTTTTTCTGGCCAAGTTTTCACCATGCAATGCAAAAGAGTGCCAGAGAGATCTAGTGTAGGTTCAAAGGACGGTTTGCAAATAGAGACTTGCATTGCCTCTTTGAAGCAGAGATTCCAGAGACAAAGAACGCCCTCAAAAACCCTCCAGGGTGTAAACTGAGACATAGCAACAGATCTTGGCAGCTCATCCAAGCAAAAAAACCTTTACAAACTGACCAATATTTCAAGTTATCAAGAAAGGTATTACGTAGACTAGAAAATGCCTAATCCTGGTCAGCCAAGCACAAACACAGGCTGATTGGATAATGGTATGAAAACAGGCCTAAGGAGACAGACTAGGAGCGCTGGTTGACAAGAAGCTCAACAAGACCCAGCAGTGTGCATTTGCAGTCCAAAAAGCCAGCCATATCCTAGGATGCATCAAAAGGAGTATGACCAGCAGATCAAGGGAGGTAATTCTCCCCTTCTACTCTGCTCTCATTAGACACCCCCTGCAGTATTGTGTTTATCTCTGGGATGCCCAACATAAGAAGGACATGAACCTGTTGGAGTGAGTCCAGAGGAGGCCACAAAGATTATTAGAGGGCTGGAGCACCTCTCCTATGAAGACAGGCTGAAAGAGTTGGGGTTGTTCAGCCTGGAGAAAGGAGGATCCAGGGAGACTGCATATCAGCCTTCCATTACCTAAAGGGGACCTATAAGAAATCTGGAGAGGGACTTTTTACAAGGGTGCAGAGTAATAGTAGATTTAGATTAGATATAAGGAAAAAAGTTTTGACTGTGAGGGTGGTGAGTGACTAGAACAGGTTGCCTGGAGAAGTTGTGGATGCCCCATTCCTGGCAGTGTTCAAGGCCAGGTTGGATGGGTCTTTGAGCAACCTGGTCTAGCAGAAGGTGTCCCTGCCTGTGGAAGGGACATTGGAACTAGATGATCTTTAAGGTCTCTTCCAAACCAAGCTATTTTATGATTCTATGATTCTTTAAGAGTTCTATACTTGAAAGTACAATTTTGCCATAATTTATTACTGCATTATCTTTGGTATCATCTGCATAATTTTAATAAATATAGAGAGAAGCTATTGTGGACTAGAAGTTGTGAGACTGGAACAGGTTGCCTGGAGAAGCTGTGGATGCCCCATCCCTAGAAGTGTTCAAGGCCAGCTTGAGTGGGGCTTTGAGCAAGCTAGCCTAGGGGAAGGTGTCCCTGCTCATGGAGCTAAGGCTAAGAAACCTGGGCTGTTCAGCCTGAAGAGAAGGCTGCATGGAGACCTCATAGCAGCCTTCCAGTATCTGAAAGGGTCTGACAAGGTTGCTGGAGAGGGACTATTCAACAGAGACTGTTGCAATAGGACAGTGGGTAATGAGTTCAAACTTACACTGGGGAGATTTAGGTTGGATATAAAGAAGAAATTCTTTACTGTGAGTCACTGGAACACGTTGCCCAAGGTTGTGAATGCTCTATCCCTGGCAGTGTTCAAGGCCATAGTGGATGGGGCAAGGCAACCTGACCTAGTGTGAGGTGTCCCTGCCCATGGCAGAGAGTTTGGAAAAAGATGATCTTAACGGCCTTTCCAAACCTAGTCATTCTATGATTCAATTGCATGATCATTAAGGTCCCTTCAAACCATAACGATTCTATGACTCTATGATACTATGATATGCTACAGCCCCAACCTTTGCTGTATCAACTTGTCAGCCTTTCCTAACAGGTAATTTCTCAAAGATAGTGCAGTGAAATCTTAAATTAAGCAAAAATTCTGCATGATTTTCTAATTTCTGGAGAAGTACTTATTAATGAAATAATCCCTGTATAGCTGACGCTCATGGGTTCAGCAGCAGCAGTCATTTTTCTCCTTCGTAGTACCTGGTGCAGTGCTATGCTTTTGACTTTCGGCCTGGGAACAGCACTGATAACACCAATGTTTATAGTTACAGCTTAGAATGTTTTGGTCTGACCAAGGACTTTCTGAGTCTCATGCTCTGCCAGGAAGGAGGGGAAGATGGGAGGAAGCAGAAACAGGACACCTGACTCAAACTGACCAAAGAGATATTCCATACCACAGTACGTCACCCCCAGGATATAAAAACTGGAGCCAGGAACCTGAAAGAGTTTAGTTCACATATCGGTCATCAGGTGGTGAGCAGTTATATCCTCTTCCCTTATATTTCCCTTGCCATTATTATTATTGGTGGTAGCAGTAGTGATTTGTGTTATACCTTAGTTACTGGACTGTTCTTATCTCAATCAGTGGGAGTTACATTCTTTCGATTCTTCTCCCTATTTCCCCCCCTCCCCTCGGAGTGGGGGGGAAGAAAGAGGGGGGAGTGAGTGAGCGGGCCGCGTGATTTACAGCTTAAACCACGGCACTGACAATCCTGGGATTTTCCCAGAACTACGAATCTCTGATCAGATTTCTAGAAATCTCAATGTGAGTGGTTGTGGGGTATTTCAAGTAGGGAGAACAGGTATATCACTCTTCAACTATAGCAGTTCCAAAAAAAGCAGTTTCTTCATTTGAATCCCTATTTTATACAAGGATAAGGTAAAATGGACATATTTTTCTGCTCTTCAGCAAAAGTTGCAGGCAGAATTCATCTGTTCTCCTTCAAAGTTTATTTCCTACTGTCTTACTCCAGCAGTTGTAGTTAGATACTGCTAATGCAAAATCTTACCTCAAATGCCCTCTGCCCTTTCCCTACCTTATCCTACAACTGTACTATGCCTGGGGAAAATGGTCTGAAGTGAGATCTCCTGTAAGTATTGGCTTTAGGATCAGCTAGCAATTCTAGTCAGCATGGTAAAATAGGTAAAAGCTGCAAAACATGGCCTTGCTAGGCATTTGTGTCTGAGGAGCCTAACAGGGAAGTCTGAAATATGGAGTTTAAGTTAATGACAAAATTATTCTTTGTCATGTCAGGAAGCTTCAAAGACTGACGAAAATTTCTTTGCTCCACCCTGTAAAGTCTCTGATAAGACTACGCAACAGCATGCTTAGAAAAGTTGGCCAGCAGATGATCATGAGAAGACTATCGTGCCTCTGCTTCTCGCTGAAGAAGTGCCAGCTAAAGGACTGTAAATTTGCCTGCCCAGTGGAGCTTGCACAGTTTCTGGCATGTGACTAGAAGATATGCCAAAGCAGACTACTTTGGGTTCCTTTAGGAAAGAATTGTCTGAAATAAAAAAGTAGCACAAGCTCCTTGATGTTTGTTTTCCATTCAGGTCCTTAAGTGAAGACCAGACCACATAGCAAGGGTCTCTTCACTAAGGGTCTGCTGTGGGAACTCATGCTATTATGCCCACAGTTAGATACAATATGGATGGTAGACAGCAGTGCATTTCTACCACCACTTGCCAAAAATTTCAGTGCCTGTTTTTCATCATGGGATAAAGAGGAAAGACAAGAAGAAGGAAGCCTTTGGGAGGCAGAGTTGAAGGTGGAAAGGAGCAATAATGATTACAATCATATTTGAAAATGGAGCTGATGGTAATTACGGAGCTTAATGGAAATTATCAGCTTTTGAAGTAGTGATTGCTCTTTTTTGCTAATATCAGGGCCAGAAATACTTTCTTAATTTTGTATGTCTTTTGCTTTCAAATCTGTAACATCTCATATACAGTTGTCATGGGTTCAGCAGCAGCAGTCATTTTTTCCCACGATGGGTGCCAAAAAGAAGTGTCGTGGTTTAAGCCTCTCGAACAAATGCAGCCCATTCTCTCACTCACTTCCCCCTCTTTCTTCCCACAGCTCCCAGAGGGATGGGAAGGAGAATCGAAAAGAATGCAACTCCCACAGGTTGAGATAAGAACAGTTTAGTAACTAAAGTATAACACAGATCACTACTGCTACCACCAATAATAATAATGACAAGGCATATACAAGGAAAGAATACAATTCTCACCACCTAATACCAAGCCCGACCACGCAGTGCCCCCCCCCACCCTTCTGGGTCTCTGTTCTCTGCTCTTCCATCCTGGGCATGACGTGCTGTGGTATGGAATAACCTCTTTGGTCAGTTTGGGTCAGGCGTCCTGCCTCTGCTTCCTCCCGGCTTCCCCTCCTCCCTGGCACAGCATGAGACTCAAAAGTCCTTGGTCAGACCAAAACATCACTAAGCAGTAACCGAAACACTGGTGTTATCAGTGCTGTTCCCAGGCCCAAAATCAAAAACACAGTGCTGCACCAGGTACTACGAAGGAGAAAAATGACTGCTGCTGCTGAGCCCATGACTTTAGTGCTTCAAGCCTACAATAACACATAGACTTATATTAAAAATACTTCTTTTTTCTGTAGCTTCCTTGGCTTTGAGCCTCATTTCAGAGCCAACCCCTCAAAACACTGAGTGAATTCATTCTACTGAAGTAGTAGGAGCTCAGATATGTGACTGCTCCAGCCTAAGTCTAGCCCTTTGTGATAAAGCCTGTGAAAAGACTGTGTGCTAGGAAAACTTCCAAAGATTGGAGAAATGTTCAAACAAAACAGTAGATTTCTCATACACATCCATTCTCTGTTGGTGGTCACACATTTACAAGATGTTCAGCTACTTGGTGCTAGACGCACAGTGCCAGCAGCACCACTCAGTATCTATCACATTCTATGAAAGTTACCTCCCCCAAGCCCTTCAGGTAAGTTACAATATTGCTCAGAGAAGATCACACTGTCCTAGGTTTCACATAGTCAAAGCTCTCAAAGGTCTTTTGCTGACTAGCAAGGCCCACATCTGCCTACACTTTTGCTTGGCCAAAACTACTCCTCAAATCCAATTCCTCTTCTCCCCAGCTATAGCTGATGATGCCAGAGTGACGAAAATGTGCCAAGCAGAGAACCCTGATATCCAATAAAGAAAAAGACTGTAGAATTTATCCTATGCCTGACCTTACCCTGCCACAACTGTTGCATAAATCAAGCACCTGAGATAAAGGTATGCTACAAGGGAGCTAAGTGTATGAGCAACATATGATCCTTGGGTGGCATGGTTTCATGTAAGGTGTCCCTGCATATGACAGGGGGGTGGGAACTAGATGATCTTGAGGTCCTTTCCAACACTAACTATTCTATGATTCTATGATACTATGAACATACATCGAGCTTTCTATTAAATACAGATTATGTAATTTGTTTAATGTGATTTTTTTTAAACTTTCCAGTCTGTTTTTGTCTTCTATAAGCCCCAAAGAAGTTAATTTTGTAATATCCCAACATTATCAATAAATGTTTTCAGAAATAATAGCTCAAGACCATGCTCTATAGAGTCCTATTAGAAACAGAACTACTTGGTGATGATGTCCCATTTATTGTTACATCTTGAGGTTTGTCAGACAAGTTTTAAGCCACTTAATGTGTGCCATATTAATTTGGATCTTTCTTAACCAATTATGATGGTTTTGGCAGGGCTAGATTTTTTTTTTCACAGCAGCTAGTACCAGGTTATGTTTTGGATTTATGCTGAAAACCATGTTGAAAGCACAGGGATGTTTTCACTATTACCGAGTCAAGGTCTTTTCTGCTTCTCACACACCCCACCAGCAAGTAGGCTGGGAGTGCACAAGAAGGTGGGAGAGGACAGCTGATCCCAGAAGACCCAAGGGATATCACTTATCATATGGCATCATGCCCGGCATATAAATCTGTGGGAAGAAGAAGGCAAGGGGGGACTTGAGTGATGGTGTTTGTCTTCCCAAGTCACCATCCTGCGAGATAGAGCCGTGCTTTCTTTGAGATTGATGAACGCCAGCCAGCCCATGGGAAGCACTGAATGAATTCCTTGTTTTGGTTTGCTAGCTTGCACAACTTTTGCTTTGCCCGTTAAGCTTTCTTCTCAACCCACAAGTTTTCTCACTTTCACTTTTCCAATTTTCTCCCCACAGAAGAGTGAGGGAGAGGCTGGGAACTGCTTAGTTGTCAGCTGGAGTTAAACTTCAGCACCAATGCACTCATAGTGTGAAATCAAATGTCCTGTAGTAGTTTAAGTATCAACATTACTACCTTATCAACCCAATTTATAATCTCACAAAAATATCAAATTAGTTTGACAAGATCTATTTTCCATAAAACCACATTGATTGGCATTAATTATATTTCCCTCCTTTCATTATTAATCAAGTCTCATACCAGTCATCTTATTGTTTTCCTCAGGACTGATGTGAGGTCAACATGACTGTATTCACCCCCACTTTTCTTGTTTACCCTTTCCCCCCTTTGCACATTTTCTCGCAGTCTCCTAGGAGTTCCATATTAATCAAATAACTATTATAGAGCATTTCTGTATTACATCTGAAACAATTTTTTTTTAATCATAATCCTCATTACTTTTCTTACAAAGTAGAAATATTTAGTAGGCACTTTTGCTTTTTCCACATTTTTATTAGTGAATCTGACTGTATCTGTCTAGCAATGAGCCTCTGTCATTTTGAGGACAATTTCTGATTCAATTTAATTACAAATTTCCCAGTTCTTCACCGCTAAATATAATTTTTTCTTTGTATCCTTTCAGTTTGTCCTGGGTTCAGCAGCAGCAGTCATTTTTCTCCTTCGTAGTACCTGGTGCAGCACTGTGTTTTTGATTTTGGGCCTGGGAACAGCGCTGGTAACACCAGTGTTTTGGTTACTGCTTAGTGATGTTTTGGTCTGACCAAGGACTTTCTGAGCCTCATGCTCTGCCAGGGAGGAGGGGAAGCCGGGAGGAAGCAGAGGCAGGACACCTGACCCAAACTGACCAAAGAGGTTATTCCATACCACAGCACGTCATGCCCAGGATGGAAAGCAGAGAGCAGAGACCCGGAAGGGTGGGGGGGGCACTGCGTGGTCGGGCTTGGTATTAGGTGGTGAGAATTGTATTCTTTCCTTGTATTTGCCTTGTCATTATGATTATTGGTGGTAGCAGTAGTGATTTGTGTTATACTTTAGTTACTAAACTGTTCTTATCTCAACCTGTGGGAGTTGCATTCTTTTCGATTCTCCTTCCCATCCCTCTGGGAGCTGTGGGAAGAAAGAGGGGGAAGTGAGTGAGAGAATGGGCTGCGTGAGTTAGAGAGGCTTAAACCACGACAGTTCCTTTATCAGACTTCTACTTTTTTTTTTGCTTCTGTATTTGTTGCAAATAACTTCTCCTTTCTTTCAGCTGTTACATGTTTTCATTATTTTTCTAGCTGCTTTCATCTCCACTTTGCTGTTGTTTTCATAACCTCTGTTTCCTTCTTTCCTCATTTGTAACACTGATGTTTGGAAATCTAGTAAAATGTTATCAGAAGGTTTCATATGATTACTTCTTTTTTCTGATTTCAGTCCTTTCAAAAGATGTCCTTCCTAATTGTTTTCAGCTTTGGGAACTTGATCCTCTGGCGAAGATTCCATTAAAAAAATATTGAAAAAATTGTGGTCTGGTCAGGAAAGCCTAACTTTCTGGAGTTTAATACCTACAGCAGATTCTAAACCTGAAATTAGGGTTGCATTTATCCTCTAGTGTGACTGTGGAGAGCTAGGGCATGGCTGAGATGGAAGCACATGTTAAATAGAAAGCTAGTTAAAGCTAGATGATAATGTACCTTGTGAGTGGAGATCTGTTTGAAGCTCTACCATTTCTAGAGCTTGGGCATGCAAATTATGCTCTCAAGCATTACTATTCATTTATGACCTAGAGCTCAGATCTTTCTCCTGAAGATTGGTGTCTACATTTGCTCTTCCCAGGAACTGAGTAACCATCTCACTTTTTTAAAAAAAAGATGACCAGTTTTTGCAATAACTTTTTACGTAACATCTTGACAGTAAGAGAACTGTCTCAGGGAAAAGGAAAAAATTAGTTGAGATGATTTTTCATTTATAAGTGTTGCGTTAAATGGCAAGTGGGGAAACAAACCCCTGGTTTTATGAAGAGAGGGGCCAGGAACAGCCCCAGTGCACAATTATCAGTCCGAGTCCGTTTAATATCGGATTTATAGACTACTGTCAGACCGAGCGCTTTGAGTATCGGGTTTATAGACTACTGTCAGACCGAGCGCTTTGAGTATCGGGTTTATAGACTACTGTCAGACCGAGCGCTTTGAGTATCGGGTTTATAGACTACTGTCAGACCGAGCGCTTTGAGTACCGGATTTATAGACTACTGTCAGACCGAGCGCTTTGAGTATGAGAATTACGGTCGGATACTGAAACAGTGCAGTTTATTGTGATTAGCTACCAAAACAGAGCAGTTAATTAATGCAACAGGTAAAGGTTCTTATGGATTGCCGGTGATAAATACTGTCCGCAAAAGCATGTGCATATAATGGTTACATGAATACAAGCGCTTGATAAAGTTAACACAGCTTAGCTCTAAAAGATATAGATGACAATAAAAATAACTCTAGAGATTCTAAGGTTTTCCTAGGAAAGCACTGGATACAGTGCGAGTCTTACCCACAGGCGTCCCTATGGGGGGGGAAGAGAGGTCCGGCCCGTCGACCGGTCCCAGGAGTCGGTTGATGTTATCTTCCGTGACTCGTCCACGATGGTATCTTCCCCAAAATCCCCCTTTCTCTTGGGCTATTTTATATTATTTTTACCTTCAAGGTGGAGCTTGAGTGACTCTAGTCATACATACCTTTATTACCATTGGTGCAAATTTCTCTCGCCTCGATTTAAAGGTATATGAGACTAAAAATTCAGAGGGCATGCTCAGAGAGAGGTGGTCTTATTTCGGAGGGGGGTCGCACTGGAGAGGGGTGTGTATTTTAGTATTATAATGAAGCAAAGTTCACACTAGGACGGTATTTTGTCAAAAAGAGGACAGGCCGCTGGCTCAGGGTAGCAAGTATGCAGCTTATCAGTTTCTTGTACCACCTAGTTCCCGTTTTATCTGCTGAAGTTAGGACAGAGCATAACCGCAAGATCTCCACCTCGCTCTATCCTCCGCCTGTTACGGGAACCGCTGTGGAGTGCACATTCCTGGCATACCAGGTATGGCTGCATCTCGCCCCGAGAGGCCCTGAAAGTCCGTTTCTCTCTTACGTGTGGACAGTGCTGCATTTTGAATATAGATTTAATTCCCAATTATCCCAAATTTCCTAATTATTCCACATAATCCACCCCGTGACTATAGTCACTCAAGCTTCACAATGTTTAGAAGGAATCTGGAATGTCCCATATACTTTTTGAGTGAGGATTGCTAAGGACATATACATCCTGTGGGGATGCTAAATTAGTTAAGCATTTTAACATAATCCAAAGTCTAATATACAAAGCGATTGTCAAGGCAAAACCTAATACAGTGAATATTAACAAAATCACAACGGGGTGAAGCATCCTGTTCCAAATGCCTGTGGCAGTTGGTGACCATCCAAAGAGAGTGTCCCACCACTTATTTTCTGCATCTTTCTGGACTCTCTCCAACATCTGATGGATTTCTTCTATATCATGGTGGACAGTGATCAGAGTTCTTTGTCCTTTTTCCTTGGCCTGGGTCAACAACTGCTTCAAGTCTTCATGGTGTAGCAGCTTTCTCACCAATGTGAGATTCATCCCAATAGGAGTGAATAACAAGTCATTATACAGCGTGTGTCTTGATCGCAACAATTGTTGAGAAGTAACAGGAGCTGAATAATTGAAGTCACACCCAATAATGTTAGTAAAGTTACAAATACAAAGGTTAGTGTGATCAGTGATATTCATAGTAACATCATCTATTAATATGAAGTTGCAAAGAGTTCTCATACAAGCACATCCTTTTCCAATATATACAAGCATAGTTTCTGGATTTTCATTGGGATGTATTTCAAAATGACGAATGTTTAGTGTTAAGACAAATGTCTTATGCTTTTATGGTGTTACTTTCATAAATGAATCCTTGTTGGTTTTGTGTGATATATGCGTCGATGTCAACAGTTTGCCATTTATTGATATATTGCGCCCATACTCTATGTTCAATTGGGTAGAGCACGGTTTCATGATGATTCAGTCCTAGCGCAATGATTGGGTATATGGTACGTACCGAAGCATTGCGTATTGTTAGGACGAAAGCAGTGACTTTACTCTCAATGGGGTCATAGGTGAAATTAATCAGGTGCCACCAAGATTGAAATTTCTTTTCAAATTCAATTGCATTATCCCAGACTACTTTTTGAATTTCAGTGGGTAAGGTACCTGTTTCACCTTCCCTTATGATTGCAGCTGTCATCGATTGTACCCATATTTGGGCTTGGATACAACTGAGAGCCAGAGAGATGTTGTTTTTGGCAACATCAAGTGTATCTATAATTAGCTGGTGGTCCTTTTCACTCGTTTCCTCCCATTGAGGTAATATATTCGATAAAAACCATTGGTGATTTCCCAAAGCCAAAAGAGAAGATTGTAAAGGGTATTTCAATTTGGTCAAGTCATGAGTTATTGTGGCTAGTTTGTTGGCTAGAATTTCCGCATCAATGCTATTCAGGACTCCTAGCCCTGTTCCTAGGATACCAGTTACATCTCTCTTTGATCGTTTTAAGGGGGTGAAGGTTCGTCCATGTAACCATGTTGACCATCCTGCATATGATGTGTCCAGGAATGGTGAACATGTGAGTTTAATTGTAGAGATGTTAATTTGCATAGATAGTTCTACACGTTTGAGGGAATATGATGGGTTAAACAGTATTTCCAACTCTACATTCCCCCTGTTTAATCCCATGCTCCCAGTATATTTTGTATGAGTCTCAGACCAGGGTTGTTGCAGGTCTGTAGAAACATAATGTTGATTCAGTTCTGCGGTTTACCATTTTTTTAAAAACTTAGGTTAGAAAATAATCATGAATGCAAAAAATACTATTACTATTACAGCTAGGATGAGTGACAAGATTTCTTGGATACACTCAAGTCCAGTGTAGGCCAGTCCATCTGTCCATGTGCAGTTCACCTAGAATTTCTGTAAACACAAAAGAGAAAACATGCTCGGCCTTTTGACCGACGGGGTTAAAAGGAAGGTAAAAATCCATCGGGTGTTAATTCAGTGTGCCTTTCCTGAATAGTCTTAGGTTTCCCATGCATGAGGATTTTAAGAGTAATTAGTACCATGGGTACTGCTCCAATCTGAGGCATTTTTACCAACACCGGTTGTCCTCACAAGGAGGGGAATCATGAAAAACATATCCTTAACATCTAAGGCAGCCATCCAAGTGTGGGCAGCTCCTTGTATCATTGTCACAATTTCGGCAATATTTGGGATTGCTGCAGTTAGAGGTGCAGTACTGGCGTTTAACTGTCGATAATCTACTGTGAAACGCCATTGTCCAGTGGGTTTCTGTACAGGCCACACCGGGGAATTGTAAGGTGAGTGAGTTCGTTTGAGGATACCTCTCTTTTCTAATTCTATTACCACCCCGTCAACCCCTGTAAGTGCTGCTGCAGGCAACAGGTATTGCCGAACATTGGTAATTTTAGGCGGAGGTAAGGGTATGGATGTTTGTAACAGACTTAATTTCATTGTCAATGCAGAGTTCTACCTGCTTTATCCAGTAAGAAATCACTACTATGGTAAAGCACATACAGATTTACATTAGCAGTATAAATACCACCGGGTGCAGCAGCATGTTGGAAATGCCAGTGGCAGTGAGGGACCAGCTAAAGAAATTTCTCACCAGTGGAGTACTGTTACCCTCTTTGCATGCTTTTTATAACACTATAATTGTATTAGAATCTTTGCAGTAGCTTTTAAAGCTACAAATTTGCTTGCTCTAACATCTGTTTTATAAGTGACAAATCCATACAATACAAGGTGTAGTTTCTTCTTAGCAACTGGCTAGTAAATACAGGTGATTTTATACACAAAATCACAGCCTCTATTAGTAGCTCCTTTGCAAGCACACATAGTCAAGCAGTTACTTTTCAGTTGGCCCCAAGTGATGTTTTGCAATCATTCATTTTTTCTCTGCCTCTCATATTCTGCTTGGGGTATTTACGATCAGCTCTTATAGCCGAGGCATCAGGTTCTTCCACTCGTCTGTCCAGCTCATGGTGAGGCTTGAGAAACTTTGCAGGCAGCCGCTATGGACCTGTAGGTAGGAGGATACAAATACACCCCCTCCCCCAGGTTATCAGTTCTTGAGAAGTAAGACAGGTTAAAGAGTTTCCTTAAAACAAAATTATTGTGATAAAACAGTGTAAAGCAGCTGCAGAAGCAAACTGCACGGTGTCAACAGTCAAGGAGTTTGCTGTGTCATAAACCATTTTTTTTTCTTTCTCTGCCACCCTGATGCTGCTTGGGTGGCGGCTGGTAAAGCTTGTGGTTGCACTGCCCCTCTTGCTTTTTCAGTTAGCAGTTTGTGTTTCAAGTATTGGATTCACCCCCAGGTTACCTTAAACACACTAAGCAGGACTCCTTCCTGGTGCCCGGTCTGCTGCAGGCTTCTTTAGGCTTTGTTTGTGGTGTCTCTACAAAACTGCTCCAATACTTCAATAGATCGAGAGGTTTTTAATGCTTTCCTTTTTTTTTCAAAGTTGCTCACTCTGCTTTGCCAGCTACAAACGCCAGCCTGCAGAGCAGCAGCCATAAATACCTGCCAGCAACAAGACTTTTACATTAACCCTTTCTTGCTCAAAATGTTAATCTGCTACCCATTAAAAACTTTTACATAAATCTGACAAATAAATACACAAAACACTGTCTGCCTTCAATATACACACACACACACACATGGGATCCCATAAACACACTCCATACAACTACAATATTTAAAACACAAAATCCAAACAATCATTACTTTCACTACACAATCCCACATACAAAACATGATACAATGACCCTATAAAGACAATCAAAAAACCAGCTCCGAGCAGCATCATTGCAGTGCAAGGTGGCAGGCTCAATCTCAGCAGGCGTCCCCGCGGAGGCTCTGCCTCCCCCACATTGCATGAGGCTTGGGCTTTTTTATACTGACTGAAATGCACGCTCATTCCGATGCAGGTGGCCAGCCTACATCGGAAGAAGTGGCCAATAATATCTATAAAGGTCTACAAGGGTCAATAAAAACACAGACATACTTATATTTACAAACCTCTAATACATAAATATTACAGAGAGACTATATCTTTTGATAAGAGCATACTAGAGACCTTCCCGCTGCGGGTCTCAATCCGGCACATATACCACCAAAAAGCACGCAATACATCTGCATCCCCCACCATCTCGCTTCTCCCTTTACAACTGCCCATTTATCATGAGGATCTGGGGGATATAAATCAGGCTCCTTTGCCGGATCAACAGGCACCGGGTCAAAAGGACTATCCAGGTTTTATTTTTGCCCTTGAGTTGATAATTTTGAGCTTCCAAGTTTTCTCCTGTCTCCTTGTGAAAGGCTAATGATGATTTTAGCACTTCATTTTCTGATCTCAGAGCAGCATATTCTGCATCAGAAGTCAGATTAGGAGCAGGGGCATTTTTAGCTTCCTCTTGTGCACAAGATAAACAAGCACCTAACACTGCACACATAACATTTTTACCTTTTCCCACTTTCAGCTTGTATAAAGCCCGACACTGTTTAATACGTTCTACCACTTTCTCTTCATCCTTCCAAAACTTTTGGGCCCACTCCTTCCCAGCTGGGGAAGGGGCACAATCATATTTTTGCAGCAGTTTATCCATGGCAATCCTGCCGACTACGCCAATTTTCTGTTGCGTTAAATGGCAAGTGGGGAAACAAACCCCTGGTTTTATGAAGAGAGGGGCCAGGAACAGCCCCAGTGCACAATTATCAGTCCGAGTCCGTTTAATATCGGATTTATAGACTACTGTCAGACCGAGCGCTTTGAGTATCGGGTTTATAGACTACTGTCAGACCGAGCGCTTTGAGTATCGGGTTTATAGACTACTGTCAGACCGAGCGCTTTGAGTACCGGATTTATAGACTACTGTCAGACCGAGCGCTTTGAGTATGAGAATTACGGTCGGATACTGAAACAGTGCAGTTTATTGTGATTAGCTACCAAAACAGAGCAGTTAATTAATGCAACAGGTAAAGGTTCTTATGGATTGCCGGTGATAAATACTGTCCGCAAAAGCATGTGCATATAATGGTTACATGAATACAAGCGCTTGATAAAGTTAACACAGCTTAGCTCTAAAAGATATAGATGACAATAAAAATAACTCTAGAGATTCTAAGGTTTTCCTAGGAAAGCACTGGATACAGTGCGAGTCTTACCCACAGGCGTCCCTATGGGGGGGGAAGAGAGGTCCGGCCCGTCGACCGGTCCCAGGAGTCGGTTGATGTTATCTTCCGTGACTCGTCCACGATGGTATCTTCCCCAAAATCCCCCTTTCTCTTGGGCTATTTTATATTATTTTTACCTTCAAGGTGGAGCTTGAGTGACTCTAGTCATACATACCTTTATTACCATTGGTGCAAATTTCTCTCGCCTCGATTTAAAGGTATATGAGACTAAAAATTCAGAGGGCATGCTCAGAGAGAGGTGGTCTTATTTCGGAGGGGGGTCGCACTGGAGAGGGGTGTGTATTTTAGTATTATAATGAAGCAAAGTTCACACTAGGACGGTATTTTGTCAAAAAGAGGACAGGCCGCTGGCTCAGGGTAGCAAGTATGCAGCTTATCAGTTTCTTGTACCACCTAGTTCCCGTTTTATCTGCTGAAGTTAGGACAGAGCATAACCGCAAGATCTCCACCTCGCTCTATCCTCCGCCTGTTACGGGAACCGCTGTGGAGTGCACATTCCTGGCATACCAGGTATGGCTGCATCTCGCCCCGAGAGGCCCTGAAAGTCCGTTTCTCTCTTACGTGTGGACAGTGCTGCATTTTGAATATAGATTTAATTCCCAATTATCCCAAATTTCCTAATTATTCCACAATAAGTCACAATCAGCACCCTAATTTCAGTTTCACAAATAATTTTAAATTACATTGTCTTAATTAAAACAGCTATCAGAATAAAACTGATCCACAAAGTAGATATAATTCCAGGACCAGAGACCAGAATGTGGAGTTATTGCTTTCCATGCTCTGGTCATACAATTGAAGTGATGCCTTTGAGTAACTACAGGCTGCTGATTTCATAGATCTTGCATTGTTTTCCATTTTTCTACAAAAAAGTTCATAGCCCTGTTTGGACTCTCCTATAATCAATGCATTAGTGAGAATGCAAGAGTGAAGCCCTTTCTAAATCATCTGAAATGTTCTTTGGACATTCAGTCACTTATAAAAGAAAGACAGCTTTTGAAACTGTTCTTTATGAGCACCCTAATGCTGTTTATTTTTAATTTCCAGAGTTTCTTCTCTAATTTCAATTATGATTGAGTTAATGAAGGTGTTGTCTGCTTAGTTTTTTGAAGCAAGTTCCTCAGGCAAATGTAACTCTACTACACAATACAGAAGTGAAGGCTCAGGGAAGCTTTCAGATTGGAATGAAAAGAACCTTGTGAATATAGGTTCCTACTGAGCTAGGCAGTCACCTGCCTCACATAGGATTTTGAGGCCACAATTTTGGGGTTTTCACACTCAAGGTCTTCCTTGACTTTTTATCTTTATTTTGAGAGCGGTCATGAGGTGCTCATTCGGACTGATAGGACTGTTGGCACTTGTAAACATGTAGTAGATTTTCCAAGTTGGGCTAGCTTATATCTGCTTGCCACTAATAAATATATGTGATGAAGATAAATTATCATTGTCTGTCAGTATGGTGATAATATAGATTTTTTTTATTGCAGGTCTAACAATTTTTGCTGTGGAAAAAAAAAGGAACACTTTCATAATCTCTGCTTTCAATTATAAGCCATCTCAACTGACTTTGAACAGCTGATGCTGGCAAGCTGATAACATTGTTGTGCTTCTTGCTAGGTTTTCGAAAAGTTGATCAGGTTGAGGAAATGAATGTATTCTTCATTCAATGGATCCTTCATGGAAAGCCTGTTCTGGCAGTTGTCCTGCTTGGAGGAAGACCACTATGAGAAATGATGTTATTTCCAATAACAGGAGCTTTGTGATCCTGGTATCAGTGCTGGATTTTTTTATGAAGTCCCTGTGGTTACCAGCTGGCTCTTATAAAATCTAGCTCATAACTAGAATGTGGAGAAGCTATCTGGCTGGAGCTAACTACCTGCAAATTTAATAGTTTGGTACAAGGAAGCAGTTTGAGGAAGGATCAGAATTAGTATTGGCTTTTTCATGAAAGAAGGCTTACAGGTCTTCATTGTAAAAGTAGGCAATCTCAGAATTGTGCTTCTGATATTAACCTAACAGCAGAGGCTGTGAATCCTTCCACTCCAATTGCATGAGATCTGAATATTGCTGGCCTTATTTTTGTTTGAAGCTTATCTCAGTCATTCGTGCAAACATGGCAGTTTCAGTCCAAAATACCACAGGTACAGCCAAATACTCCCTGGACACATATGTTAAATCAGACCAGGGCAGGGTGTTTAATCAGGTATGTATCACATATGGTGCACTTTACATCTGAACGTCTTAAAACATACTTTAGATTTCAGATGAAATTTGAGAGTTTTGTTTTGGTTTATAAAATCCTGTTTAATATGGGGCTTGTTACCCAAGAAACCAATTATTTCCTTATTCTCTGACTCAGCAGATGAGCTCAGTTTGGATGATTAACCAGACAGTCCCTACAGACCCTTACTTTGGAGCTCAAGATAGAAGATTTTCAGGGCTTTTAGGTCCTGGAGAATTTTCAGTAGTACAGAGACAAAGGACTAGATATATTTCAAAGCCTTCTTATTTAGTCAGGCTTTCTCAGAGATACAGCAGGTAAAGTGTTTTGGACGAAGCATAAAACTACTATTTGCTTACAAGTTGTTGATGTAGATTTTTTAATTTGTATGTAAGTATTAATTCAATTGCTTCCTTATTTCATAATAGATACACACTATAAAGTTAATATGTAAATAGCCTCTCTCACCAAATTTGCATTGTTAAAAACATTTGTAAAATACAACAGACAAACACCCACATATGTAAGTACTCATATATATGGCCACATGAACTGAGACCAGTGTATTTAAATCCAACTCAAGAGCTGACCTGCACATTTTAACTTTTTCCACCTAAGGATTTTATCAGCATTTGCGGTCTTTCTGCCTACAGGAAAGTTCTCAGCCACACAATTTGTACAACCATACATCCAGGACTCCAGACCCCCTAACTTCTCCAGCTTAATCAGGGTCTATGCAAAAATCCCTTGTCAAACCCACAGGGAGCCCTTGAACACTTGTCCACTCTTTCTAGGATTGCTTGTGAACTTCCTGTATCTGTATGAGCGTCATTCCCAAATTGTTTTTCTAAGAAAGCACTTCTCCTGCAGAAATTAAAAGATCATGCTTATTCACAATTCCACATTCTAATGAGAAAAAATAAACAAAACAAAAAACAAACTTCCCAATGTGTAAATAACTAAACATAATAATTTTCTTAGCAGAACAAAAAGTATTCAACATGTGACTTGATTTCTTTTTTTCTTAAAAGGCAATTGCCACCATTTTTATGTTTATAAAATGAGATTTTGTTGTGACCACATGTATGGTTTTAACTTAATAGAAATTTATTAGAATTTTCAAGTTGTTTGGGGGAAAACAGGCTTTTTAAAAGTAACACATCATAAAAACCTGTATTTGAGCAAGCTTAAAATTATAGATTTTCTGGGGCTTCTTTTTTGCTTGGGTTTTTTTTTTAGTTAAATTAACCACAGGCATGCTATTTTGTTTTAATTTTACAGGTGGAATCTTATATATATATGCATACACATATATGTATATACATACATACATCTCCTCTGCTAGCATAACAAAGTAAAAATATGATGCTGGGGGAGCTTCACAGCAGAACAATATGTAACAGCTGCCTTAGCTGCCTTCCTTTCCTCAGAAGAAATATAAAGGATTGTTTTCCTTTTACTGTGATCCTTTAAGTCATGGCAACCTTCTCCAGTTGCCATTAATTTGACACCCTGACAACTTAAAGACAACGGCAGCACATCAGATCTAAAAAGGAATTGTGTCTAATTTTCTCTGCTAATGCATTGTATCTGCAGAACTGATATTAGGGGTAATTCTGCACATCATGTCTTGAAACCAGATACCAGGAGGGGATGATGATCAAATTGAAACCTCTTGTGGGAAAGAATTTGGCAAAATCCTAGCATTCCATAGGCCATTCACATGAAATTTACAAGACTATTGTAAATCACCCTAGTGACTTTGAAGAGATGAAAAGATAAAGACTGGAAATAGTAAATAAGTAATGGGAAAGGAGAAATTACTATGGAAAAAGCTAAGTTTATGTTAGTGTTGTTCAGGGAAGATTGTAAATAAAAAATTGGGTTTTGAAAATAAATATTGACTAATCATTTTCACAGTTGTTTCTTCTTTATTTTGGTATAACAATTTTTACAAGCATTAATTCCAAGTCATACTGTATGTCCAGCAGCATGCTTTTTTTTTTTTTTTCAGTTAGACTTCTTTACATCTCCTTATGAGAAAAGGATTGGCTTTCTACAAAATTCTTTATACAAAACATGGAAAACTATTTGCAGCCTCAATCTTGTCTCAGAACTGAAATATTAGACAAGGCTGTGTGAAATACTACTGTGATAGCCTTCACTGATCTGCCTGCTTTGGTGTTTTAGTAGCTCTTCAGTATAATTAAGAATAGTAGCTATTAATTGCCTTGCAGTGTGATGCAGGAGCCAAGAGAATGCAGAATGTGTTTGAGGTAACCTCTATACTGGGAGAAAGGCAGTCTACAAATCATTTGATCATTAAGCTACAGGAAAGGGAGGAAGAGGATAGAAGAATGCCATTGATCTTCATCCTCCACCCTACACCATCATGTGCAAACCTTCAGCATTACGTTTTGTGGGCTCTAGGTCCAGAATCCACTACTGATACAAAGGATTCCTTTATATCTTTAAGGATCTCAGTTTCTGTACTAGGAGTGTCTTGGTTTTATTTTATTTTAGGTAAGGAAGAGAGAAAAAACCAGGATATAAGGAAGGCAATATTGGCATTCTACATATCTAAATACGTGCTCAAGATAAAAGATTCTATGAAGTATTATAAAACTTTAACTTAAACCAGCTAGTTTCTTAAACTGTTAATTAATTTAGAGACTTATTGTGTTTAAAAAGTAAACTTGTGGTATGCTATATTCTAGTATAATTCAGTCAGTGTGCAAAGAAGATTGTCTATTTAACATCTAGAAAAGAAACAAGTGACAAACACAACCAGATACCTCTAACAATAATTTTCCTTTTCTGAAAATTAAGAATTAAATTTTCTTTTGATAAGATTTTTTCTAAATCAGAATCAAAAAAGTTTTTGCATGTTAATTCTTGATATTTACCATACCTGAATGAAGCTACATTCTATTGTTACCACTATATTTACCACAGCACATTGTGAAGCACATTACTGAAAAATAATTAAAAAGCCCTAGCCTAATGATAACATTTAGTTGTGTCATGTTTACGATAATGCATATTCTCTCTCAAGGGGTTATCTTTTCCTGTAGGGGAAAAAATGTTGTTTCTTACTGAAATTAGTAAAATATATCAGCTAAATTTGAAATCTTTTTTTCAGTAATACATATTTACATTCAAAATAGTAATGGTCAGTTTGTTTAGATGATTCCATGGATTCCTTAGATTCAGTTCTTCATTTGGTGCATACTATCACAGAGAAGTTTTTAATATACTTAGTTTTCAGTAATATTTATCAAAATTCCTCATGTGATTTCCCATGAAAGGGGAGTATTTAATTGGATTTTTAATCCTTAGCTAATCAAGCAATATGTTGCATATACTATTTTAGGTAGAAACTGAAAAGTTCTTTCCACTGCCCTATTAGAAAAAAGGCAAGTTTGGATGTAACTTGAATCAGTAGTAAAATAGCATGGTAAAGTCCCTATACTGTATAGATGTTACATGAAAACAATGCCCTCCTTTCTTTAAACTTCAGCCAGTGCCTAGCCTTTGATGAAGCTATGGAATAATGGAGTGCCACAGGCTATTTTCTTCTGGCTTCTGTAGTTCAATACAGGGCTTGTCTCTTCTGTTTGTTTTCAGGTAATTGCCTCAAGATCTAATAAGTTAGTGATGATGTACGCTGAGCACCAGTGACCCCTTGCCAAAAGAAATATTATGTCACACCAAAGTTTAAGGAGCTAGGCTTTTATCAGCCAAATATCTTTTCTCTAAAAGGCTCTAATTTCCACTGTGTAGGTTGTAAGTGGCATCCATGATTGCACTGGTTCTTTTAAATGGCTAAGGCAGAAGTAATATTTGAGGGGAAAAGACGAAGTGGAAGCCAAACAATAACCTACATGGGTTCTCTTACTTACTGTAAGGCTTTGGTATTTGTTGTTAAGCATGCCTCAAATTAAAAATAATGAAGAAATTATCAATTTAAGTGAACATTCAGTTAAAATTGGATGTTTACTCAGGTTTTTCCTCTTTGCGTATAATTTTAATGACCTTACTTGCAATGCCTCTTATTTTCTTATTCTTGGAGCAAAGATATCCAGAGAAAACAAAGAAATTAGCAGCTACTCAGCTACTATTAATTATATTGAAATTTACAGCATACAGAAGCAATTAAAAGAATGATGCCTAATTGATAATTTATCAATCCCACATGAAGTAATATTACACATATTGCAAGATAAAATACATTTGCTTTCTTAAAAAGTATGACATCGTTCTGGCAAAGTTGAGGTATATCAGAAACAAACCCCTTCCAAGGAACATTTCTGATATTCTCAAGCTATTCTTTTTTCTAATGGAACCAGAATTCTCTCTTTCAAGATAATGAATAATTTGACTTCTATGGAACAAAGAAAAATTCAAAGCATTATAGAAATTAAAGGAAAAACAAATAATTTCCTTACGCATGAGTCATCATACTATCATAATAAAACAGTTTCTCATGTTTCTGGGCAGATCAAAAAAACAGTCAGAACTTTATATCTCTACTAGTGTTGCAAAGTTCCTAACCTAGCTACCTTCGTGTTCATCAGAACAGTCAGCCCTCAGCTGAGCAGAAATATCTGTCATGGAACTCCCAAAAGTCAGCCTGCTGGCAAGGAGCTCCTTCCACTCATCGACAGGAGACATGGTGAGCAGTCTGTGCCTTGACCCCAGGGTGCAGCTGAGTACTCGGTGGGTTGATCTAACAGCTCTGTCTCCACTTTTTGTCCTCTGCTAACCTGCACACTCACTCCTGCTAAATCCTTGGCACTGTGATGTTTTTGCGGCCGGTGTGCCCGTTTATTTCACTGCCCTGCAGAAAACAATCCCCTCCGAGAATAGAGAAAAATACATTTTCTACTGTGTTAGGGAGCTGCATGTACAGCTCACCAAAACCAAAGGTCTCAAATAGGTGAGGAGGAGGAGGCATATTTTTTAAGATACAGGATATTGTGAAGCTGCACCCATCTAAATCTGCATTACTTTGGTCCTAACTCCATCATTCCCTGACTGACCGTTTCTGGAACATTTTTTGCTCTGGTACTGATCCTGGTTTGGCCAAGTGGTGCCCTGTCTTAGAGATCTGATCTCTGAAAAAAAGATTTCTCATTAACACTTCCTCCACAGAACAGGAGGTGTGGGATATGGTCCCAGTTTTTTCCTATGCCCGAAGAGATATGAGCTTGCATTTTTCAATGCTCAGATGAATGCACAGGCACAAACAGGCTGCAAAGCATGATGACATAAGGAGCTCACGCACCCTGATCCGATGACTATTTTGTATAAATAGTGAAATGTGCATCAGAGACTGGAAGCCAAATCTAATTTTGCTTCAGAATTATGATTTTGTTATTTCTGAGCTCCTAAATTATCTGTTTTCCCACACCACACACAATAGCTGCAGCCCAGGGACTCAAAACCACACATAAATCATAGGCTTTGGTGTAGGCAATCCACAAGAGAAAGAAGAAATGAAATGCACGTGTCCTTCATCCCATATGGATGCTCTGACCACTGAGCTGTTCGATAACAGGCACTGACTGCTATTTGCTGCATTTGTGCCTTTGCAGTGGGCCAAATCATTACATGTCCCAGGAAAATATCTAACACTCTGGGTGGTGCTGGTGAGGTAAGTGGAGGAAATATGAGCCTGAAAGATCTCCGATATTACCTGAATGCCTAATCTGTTTGGGATTCCCAAGAGAAGAAGCAGCTCTTGCAGGGCGAAGGGACAGGCAGTTCGATGTGAAGGCAGCTGAACTCATAAGAGAAAAACAAACCTATGGATTTCGGATGACTCTGGGGTCAGATGGCAGCTGAGAAGGAATTCTGAGACTCAATATGTTGGATTTAAGCAAGGAGTTTTGTAAGTCATATGCCTTTTAAGGCATAGTCATTTGCTGAGGTGTCAGGAAAGAGGTCCAAGCAAAATAGTCAATCAAAACATTTAAATTCTAGGTGAGCTGCTAGCAAAACAAAATAAAATAAATTATATTTTATTTAAATTTGCTACTCTATCAGATAGTACCAAGAGTTCTTATCTAATTTTAAATGGGAAATAGGAAAACTTTCAGGATTTATTAATTAATATCAGGAAATTGGTTTAAACTAATTAAAAATATGAATAATGTACAATGAAACAACTGAGTGGCCTGACATGATAGGAGCAAAGGCATATTTGTGCACTTCACAATTCTCTGTTTTATAAACAATAATAGAAATGCATTAGCTTGTACTTTCAAAATAGCTAACACTGCTTATATATGATTTTTAAGCTGTCATGAGGAGAGAGCTCAGGTTCTGCTTTTGATTGGAAAATAGTTAAAACTCAGAATGTACGTATAAAGGTTATTTTTTTAACAAAGTAATACATTCATACCTATGTATCTCACAGTTCCTTACTACAGCTAACAATATTTAATAGTAATGGGAAAACCAACCAATATACAGTAATTGTAGGGTTTTCCTTCATCACAGCATTTTTAATTTCCTTAGATACTGTGATCATCCCTACTTGCTATATGTAGCCATAAACACAATTGTCAGTAGAAAGGGTTAAGAAATGACATGCCAACATTTGCAAATGCCAGCACTCTTTATATTGGTCAAAATTAGAGAAGACTCTGAGAAGCTACAGAGGGACTAACTGAAGCAAGTTGAGTTGGTGGTTTGATGGTAGTTAAGAATCAGTGTCTTCCTAATGAAAAGAAATATACTCTGGAGAGAATAATATAAAGTCAATGAGATTGATGCATGTGTTAAACTTAAGTGTGTATTTGACTATCTTGCTGAATAAGGATGGCATTACATTCTTGAAGTTAATTCACTGCTATACACATTGAATCTTGAAATCTTAATGATTCTTAACTAATAAACCTATTACCTATTTACAGTAACACTATTTTTTTATTTCCTTTTTTAAGATATTACTTCATACCCCAAAAGTGATCCAATTAATTTATTGTGCAACTGTAGAACTATTGTCAAATAGGAAATTACTACAAATATTAACATTTTAAAATTGTATCAGTTATTAGCTGCACTGGGATGGTTAGAATAATCTTCCCAAAACACGAAAATTAATTCCAGAAAAAAACTGAAATCCACCCGTACTGTTCACATTTCTAGAGAGCACAGTACATGCATTTATTTTTTCTGATATATTATTCCCACTTCTTTGAGAATAAATGTCCAATATAACATTTAGTTCTTCCATTATTTTATGATGCTGTTAAATATATATTGTTCCATACTTGAGAACAAGATAGCAATATAATATGCTAGCATGAAAGACATAAAAATATAAGTTGCACACGAGTCTTGATTATTTGAAACATTGTTTTGTGTGATGTGATTTAACCCTTTTTCTGATTGAAATCATGTTTGCTATTCCCTTTGTTTAAAATATGTCTAAGAATTCTATTTCTACTGCAAAAAAAAATGATGAATTATTTATACATACCAATTATTTATTATCATTTATGCAAAGCTTGTCATATTATGCATGCATAAGGGGATTAAATCACCGTTAACCCACAATGCCTTTAGGGGCATTATATGATAGGCAAAAGGTTGCTTATGTTTGCTATTGTAGATAAAGATATACATTAAGAACATACATATTGTTTATACAAATCGACAAGTTGAATATCAGTTCTGTTAGGAAAATAAAGTGTTTATTGAGCAATTGTTTTTATAAACAATGATCAACTAATCTATTTAATGCAGTTTACTTAATTTCTCTAGCTTAAACATATGAGGTTTTTTGCAACGAATGATGCTCAAGTTGAATTTAATACAAACCTTAGAAATTGAAATAGTACAAGAATGCGCTCCAACCTCTTCTTTTCTTTCACTATCCCTCCTGGGGCAGCCCTTCATCAGCTCATGGTGCATCATTACACTTTACCATTAAAATAAGTTGGCAAAATCTATAAAATGACAGAAGAGTATAATTTTTTATTGTATCCAATAATGACTCTGAAATACAAGATAAATTCAGTGAAATAATAGAGTTTTTATACTAACATAAGTAGGTGGAAAGATTGCATGGAGTTGCTTTAATGGCACACAATATGGAAGCACAATTTTGCAGGGTGTGGGCCAAAATTATATTTAGTGGTACAATAATGAAACAATTCTTACATTTTGTCATTGCGCACCAAAACAGAAAAAATTTTTAAAGTTTGCATAGAAAAATGCTTCTTCCAGTTTTAGTAAACAAAAAAATGCATCTAATTCATAAGGGGATTGGGGCATCACGTGTGTGCTTGAGGATGTTTCTTGTAATGGCAGGGTGAGAGAATAAACCAGCAAGAGTCAAATGACAACAATTTAATGCAGTCTCTCTCCCAAGCTGCAAGATCTTGTTACAAATATGGTTCAGATCACAGTCTAAACATAGTTAAAGGTCTCAACCTAGTTCCTGAAGAATGTGAGTTCACATAACAAAACTTGCCCCTCGAAAACACACATGCAAGTCTCTGATCAAGGCATTCTTGTTCTCATCTTTTCTTGTCCCTTTTCAGCAGAGCAACTTGTTGGTTTCCTGACCTATCCCAGTTCGGCTCCCACAGCAGCTTAATTTGTTTCTGTTCCCTCCAGAGCCTACAGGTCCTTAGGATCTGTTGGTTTAGCTGTCATGGCACTTTAAAGCCTTTCCTAAGTAGTAAGCACAAACACGCAGGAGCCTATGTCAGAGCTGAAGGCTGGGAAACTGAAAATAACAACAAGTCCTGTGGCAACAGAGCTGAGGACAGCTGGTTCACTGATCTTGTCCAGCTAAACTGAAGGAAAATGTATAACTGTTATTATATGTAGATTAGGAAAAGCTCAGGTCAGGTAAACATAACATAAGCCGCCAAGGTGACCTCCGCGTTAAAAGCACTCCCAGTGAATCAGAGGCTTCAACCCTGACTCCAAACCAGACTATGTTATGAAATCTTGCCCTATCAGCAGCCCCTTTTTCATATTGTAGATTGGTGTTGTTACATCCTAACTTCTACTAACTGCAATTGTAGCCTTGTTTAAACCAGCTGTACTAAAGCAATATGCTGCAAATAAGACGTTCCCCCTTGTTTAGGTTGATTTGAGGTCAGAACAATGCCCTGGTTTACACTGAGTTATTCTGATTAAACCTAATACAAGTGAGATCAAAATCAAGACCACTGACTGTAAAAAGCAAAGAATGTATTAAAAGAAAAAGTAGATTGAGGGCATATAAAACCTCTAGCTTGTTTTTTTAATTAATATTTTATTTTTGTGACATAGCCCCAGGCATCCAAATACATATTCTTCTAATCCCACTTGACCTCAACACAACTGTTTATGCCAAGGGTACTCTTATGTTCCCTAGACTGGGGTTTAGGATAATGGATTCTACCAAAGGGCATTCTTGCATTTTTCTTCCATCCTTTCATTTTCAACCACCTTTCCATCCTTGTTTTAATCCCAATTCTCCTCTCTCCCATAGATACAGTCTCATGCATAATATTCCTACAGATGCTACACTAAGGGCCATGCCCATAACAATCAGTACTAATAAATGCCTTCTTGCCTCCTAGCTACTGGGCTGAAGTAAAATAGTTTCTCTGTACCTCTGGGTTCTCTGTATATGTTGCTGCTATCTTACTTCTGCTGATGATCCATGGAATCAAACAAATCTATTACTTAATATGGAAAGAGTGCTAAAGACAGATTTTCACAATTGATTTCCTGACTGAAATACCAGGTTTTGAACAAACCTTGTCTTAATTATTTTTTTTTCTGTTTATGGCATAACTTTTGTAAAGGGTATCGGAAATAACATTGCTGTCAAAGATGAGCAGATCAGGATTTCATTCTGTGTTAGCATAATCAGAAATTAATGCACAAGACTTTTTGTGTGCAATTCTGAGTGTTTTTTTATCAGAAAATGCATGAAAAAATAGTCACTTGCATTTATTAATCAAAATAAGCTTTCTTTAAAAATTTTACTTAAGGAAATCAGTAACAAAAAATTAAGATGGAATTTGTGTGTGTATAAGCACTTTGAAGTGTTTCCATTAATATATTAATGTCTTAAGGTTGTCCTTACTCAGGACTTCTGGTAATGGAACCTACAGTGAAAGCTACTGCATTTCACAATATTGGAACTTGGGCCTCTTACTGTCCCTAAACTGCATCTTTAATGTGGATTACTGATAGCCACTTATGGGAAATGCTGCTATGTGATTAGTTCCTGGAAGTTTGCCCCTTAACAGGGAAAAACATCTAAATATCATCATTGACTTATCATTGCCCAGGGATCCTGAAGAATAAACACTTTAAAATCTTGACAATTGATTATGGAGGGGAAGTAATTTCAAAACTGTTGCAAAATACAAACAGGTTGTAGTATGTAAAACACAATTCCCCATGTAGTCATATGCACATACGCTGATATTCATTCCCTGAATCTTAAAGTAATTTAAAAGGATAATTAGTGTGTAGTGCCTGAATTGACTCCTCAGAGGGTTAGTGTCCACCCTGTTTGTCACTGTTTCTTGCCTAATCCTGTCTAATGAGGGTTTATGTTAACATGGCTGAGCACTTGCAGATACGCGCTACCAAGCTATCTGAGCTTAGAGAAGACATGCTGTTCAAATGTCAGTGCCTTTGGCTATCATGCTATAAGATACTGATTATTACTTATTATATTTCATATTCAAAAAGCTGCCATTTGTATTTGTTTGTATGCTGTTGCAGTTCTTATGCAGGTAACAAATGATGCCTGTGTTTTCCCTAGATTTACATTTTTTAATGTTCTCACTCCTTTGTTAGTAACTCTCTCAGTGAAATGAAATACATTTGATTTACTGCTTTAAAGCGTTTAGTGCATGTTAAATAGAGCTACATCAAAACTAACACTAAAGTTTAAACATTGGTAGAAATGCAAATATATACTTACTATCTATTTATACAGATTATATATAAATATACATTATCTATTGCTATGTATTATATATATTTATACATATATTTATATGCTGGGGTTTGGGTTAATTTTTGGGTGCTTGTTTTTCTTTTAATTGGCTTGATCTTGCCTCATCAGAATACTTCAGTATAAAAAGTTAGGTCAGGTTTATCTAGTGTGGGCTAGAGGTTTTCATTTCAAAGAAGAAAATAATTTCTTTTTTCCTCTTTCTTCCTGTTTTAGAAACTATCACACCCTGAAAAGCATTAAACATCACAGTCAGACCTTTTCTCTCTGGCTGGTTGTGATTATCCTTCACAGGTAAGAAGGCATTCTGCTACAGTCTGAAATGAGAGGTCAGTCTTCAGATCTGAGATTTGGTTCAAGCTTTTTTTCATTCTATAAAGGTGAAGATCCACTCCTGTTATAATTGCCTACATTAGGTATTTCTACGTTGCTGTTAAAAAGCAGTCTCAGGAGTGCATGCAAGCAGCTGACTAGCATGTACTCTCCCATCCACACTATTGCCTGTCAGGTTGCCTAAGGCCTGCCTGCAGGCAGCCCATGAGCAGCCTGTTTGGGCATATCTGGAAAAGCACTAAGCTACCAGTAACATCAGGGATGGAGAGTCCTGACCACTGACTCCCCTCCAAGTGCAACACAGATATATTAGGACGGTCACTGACACTGGCTTAAAACTAGGCAAGCATGCTGGCACAGCTGCTGTGCATCTGTTGCCATCTGAAGGAAGAAGCATCCCACACACTGGATTGCCCTGCCCAGGAAAAATCTCAGATCATGCAGAGGTGATTCAGCTGGTGCATTGTCTCCAAGGGTAAAGCAAAAGAGGGCAACAGAGCAGCCACACCTAGCACACCCACACCTCACCCTGTCTGGGGCTGAGACTGGCTTCTACTTGCTCAGTTCCTTCCATTTCCCACCTTAAGACTTAGAGAAGTTTGGTTTACTGTGGGTAAACTGGATATCATTGTGATACACTGAAACAGAAGTCAGGGGGTTTACATATGTGTTTAAGTCTAGCCCATAATCCCAAAACAAATTAGCCTGAATACTTATATTTTCAACCAGCTCAGTTTTTGGGTGTATCACTGGATTATACAGTTGCAATATATATAAAATGTAGCTGCACCTCAGAGTTTAATAGGGACCCTTCTGAAACACTACAATTTCACTTGTATCCTGGGCTGCATCAAAAGGGACGTGATCAGCAGGTCGAGGGAGGTGATCCTGCCCCTCTACTCTGCTCTTGTGAGACCTCACTTGGAGTACTGTGTGCAGTTCTGGTGTCCTCATAAAAAGGACATGGGACTGTTGGAACAAGTCCAGAGGAGGGCCACAAGGATGATCAGGGGACTGGAGCACCTCCCGTATGAAGATAGAATGAGAAAGTTGGGGCTGTTCAATCTAGAGAAGAGAAGGCTCTGTGGAGACCTCATAGCAGCCTTCCAGTATCTGAAGGGGGCCTATAGGGATGCTGGGGAGGGACTCTTCATTAGGGACTGTAGTGATAGGACAAGGGGTAATGGGTTCAAACTTAAACAGGGGAAGTTTAGATTGGATATGAGGAAGAAATTCTTCACTGCAAGGGTGGTGAGGCAGTGGAATGGGTTTGCCCAGGGAAGTTGTGAATGCTCCATTGCTGGCGGTGTTCAAGGATGGATTGGACTTAGCCTTGGGTGTCATGGTTTAGTGAGAGGTGTCCCTGTCCATGACATGGGGGTTGGAACTAGATGATCTTAAGGTCCTTTCCAACTCTAACTGTTCTGTGATTCTAGCACCCCTCCAGAGTGGTGTTGTTATAGCTGAGTAAAACGGAGCTGTGCATGCCAACATCCTGCTTAGTTTCATCATGTGTGTCACTTAAAATTTGTGTGGCATCTGTATCTAACTAAAACTCAGCCAAGGCGTGCTGCAAAGCTACTGAATCTTCCTGTGTCTTTCTACAAACCTGTGTTGAAAATGAATGCTATAATGAAATATTTAACTCAAGAGAATTCACAGCTGAATTTTTTATTTTAAATCATATTAATTAAAATATCCATAGCTGAAGTGGAGGAAATATCAGTATAATTTAGAAAATAATGACAATTTCCATTTCTTCATTTCAATATTTTTCCTTGGCTAGCAGAAACCCTTAGTATTACATTAGATGTGACGCTGATTTGAGACCTACTTGGAAAGAATACTGGACAAAACTCCCTATTTTATTTTTTGGGGGGGTTTGATAAGAAGGAATATTTTTAGGCAGCTAGTCTAAACAGAAACTCATGTTAGAATGTTCCTACAGAATAAGTAATAACTATCTCATACTAAAGCTTACATCACAATAACTGTTGCAGTAGTAAAGTATTTTGTCTTTGTAACCATTAATAAGGCAATAACAATAAACCTGGTATCAGAAGAACTGCCGTATTGGGTCTGATAGAGTGGCACCCTGGCAGCGCCTTCTCTGACAATCAGTTTGGGTTGCACAGAAAAAGAAATTAATCAAATCTAAGATAAACTTTTATCTAAAAATACTCCTCACCCTCTCAAAACCAGTAGATTGTCTGAGCTAGACCTGTGTATGCATAGTGTGTTTATGTGGAATAAATGTGTCTTTCTCTTTGAATCTGTTAATGCTTTTTACTTCCTTAGGATCAGTATCGTGGCAAGAAGATTCACAGTCAGAATAACAGTACAAAATCATTGCCTGAAAATTTCTAGTTCTCACCCTAAAATATATAAGATCAAAATATAGTATTTTATACTATAGTTTACTATGTTTTATAGCATAGGAAGCTAACATTGTATGTGAAAAGTAGAGTTGTTTGCCTACCAGACGTGTGTGTAGGGGAAGAGAGTTCAATTTTTTGAATCATTTTTAGTACTCAGATTCCATCTCTTCCTCAAGTTAGGAGATTAATTTTAAGGAGTGAGCCCAACCTTCTTTCAGCTACAGAAGTCTTTGTGTATTGACTTCCCAAATTGTTTCTCAAGTCATAAGTCTTGATGTAAGGAGAGAAGTAACTGACTATAAGAAAGGATGGGAAACTACTGACAAAATTTCCCAAGAATATAACTCTACATCCTTTATGTGTTATCACCTGTGAATTTCATTTCTTTAGAAGATAAAGACAACATCATATCCACTATTCCCAAAGTGTTATGTCTACTAGAAGGAATATAGCTTCCTCAGCTGCCAGAGCTCATCCCTGCTAGACAAAAGTAAGTCCCATTGAGCTTTCTTGGGCTAGCAGCCGCATAGGTTATTTTCTGCTATATCAGTCCTGCAGTGATTAGTAATTACTGAAAGCTGAATCTGGTCAATTGTTAATTTATTTAAATCACTTAATTTCATTATATCATAGGCGAGTTACAGGAACAGTTACTGCTTTGGCCACTCAAAAACATCTGTGGCAAAGATGTACAATGTTTCTCTAATTTGTCTCCTAGGGAATTTAATTAATTGTGAAGTGGACAATATGGCAAACACTGGAATTTGTGTTAATCATTAGCTCAGTAAAAAGTTCAAATCCTGCTCCACTCATTCTGACCCGGAAGGGCCAGAAGGCTGTTGCAGGACAAAGGCAGAGGCTCTTCTCCATCTGCTTGTCCTGTCTTAGTGGCATTCACGTTTGACTTCTACTACACGAGGTCATCTATCAGCAAAATGTGCACCAGTATTGACACAGTTAACCCCTCAAGCCTCCCAAATATAAAAGCAGTTGATTTTTGCTGTCCCACAATATCCCCAGGAAATCAATTTGTTTTTTCATCTTCATCCACACAGACTTGCATCAGGAATTCAGAGGAGGAAGAACCAAAGAAAGAGAAAAAACAAAACCAGGGACATAATATAATCACAAGAGGTAACCCTGGACTGTTATAGATTATTTTAAAACTATGATTTTTGAGTGAAAATCTATCTACAGCAAACATTTCACACAGTAATTGACATATTCAGCAGCAATTTCACACAGCTGTAGTCATCAGTCATTTGATATATACAACTACAGTATTCTACTGCTAATGAGTTTCAAGTGCATAATAAGTTAATTTGATTGACAGCTTCTGACAAATAATAGAGTCAATTTTTACAGTTGAAATAAATGTTTCTACTATTGGTATACATTTATTAATTTCAGCTGTAGAAAAATAATCATGTTTTAGCATCATGGTAGTCATGAAACAAATATGCTATCACTTTTAGGCATATGCTCTTAAAATAAGCTTTTAAACAGTTCTTTTTAGTGAGTGTACATGTGAATTTAAATCCGTCAAGACAAACAGGTTTGTGTATCCATCTAAGAAGCCAAGTATCTATCTACAAGGTCTGCACGTGCTGCTTACATAGATTGTGTTCCAACTATGTTTTGTGACTTATCTAAGAGTAAAGATGAAGATTCAAGTTTGGATTGAAGCTGCTTTAAAACCTCATCCTGAGTGTGATTCATTTAATAAAGCTGAATTTCCTGGGGAAGATGCAGTATGGCAACTGTATCACGCATTCCATTCTTTTCCATGGTAGGATTCTCAAAAGCGTACAGTAAGAACTAAATACCAGATTGTTTTAGCAAGGAATTTTATCCTATGTCTGACATTGTAAGCAAATCATACTGCTACTCCAGTAGTTCTCTTGACTGCAGGATACAGAAGTTAGCTGGAGCAAATCAACAGAGAAAAAGAGAAATCCAGTAGTATTATCAACTTTAATGTGATGAAACCATTTCTCAAAACTGCTTCCAGGAATCTTACTATTAATTAAAAAAAACAAACAACAAACCCCCACACAAAAAAACTCCACTCAGTAAGCTCATTTCCAAGATATGCTAAGCACTTAACAAATAAAAGAAAGTAGATTGGCTAATTTAACTAAGATACCTGACCAAGCAAGTTGTTGACATCCTAAATAACCACAAGTATATAGCAATTTAGTTATAACACCACTCTTTCAGCTATTGTTTTTTTGGAGGCAAGGTTTGCAATAAAACATTTTTTGATGGGACACACAGGAAGTATTCAAGTATGCCAACACTTATTTTCCTTTAAAGAATAAGCAACCAAACTATTCCACTCTACTGGAGATGAATTAAAACATAATTTAATAGCAGTATTTTATTTTGAATCTGTCTACTTTGTAACTGTGTACTTGATCTGGTACGTAGACGTCAGACAGGAAGAATCACAGAACTCTGATTCATACAAAGGACATGAAGCACAAAAATAATATAAAAATATGTTTCCGTGTAACTTAGAAATAATTTCAACAAGCAAAAATACTCTGAATGCTCAGAGTTGTTATCTGGGTACTTTTTGCCAAATATTCTTCCAGGTTCAATGTTTTCATGGTCAGACAGTCTCTTCAGCAACATGCCATTTTTGATGTCCCATTCTTTCCTTTATTGAACAATTTTATGTGGTTTATCACAGAGTTTTCACAGATTAGAGATCATGTGAGAAGAAAGGAACTAAGGGAGCATAAGAGTATGGCATAGCAGGAGTTCACATTTTGCTTTGTTGCAAAGTCAAAACTTTGCGCTTTAAGATACAGGGAAGCAGTGTCCTGAATCATTGCAACTAAAGATCAAAGTATTTTCTTCACAGTACTTTTAATAGAAATCCATATTAACAGGAAACAAGTGTTCCAGCATCTTGTATTTGTGACCCTATATTCTGTGTTCAGAGTGAGGTTTTCCAAAGTAGAAAGCAGAGTCATATTCCTATCTCTTATGCAGCTTGGTTCTCCAATAAGCATGCTTAAAATCATCACAAACAACTTAATGGGTGCTATCACCATAAAAAACATAAAGAAATTCAGGACAGAAATATACTCATCTGCAAATTCAAGGTTCTTACATAAAAACAAACATAAAATATTTATAATTTTCAGGTCTATTAACTGGAAGTCATTATATCAACTTTCAAGTGGGAAAACCTATTTAAATATACATTCAGAAGGTACTATATATAAATAATGTGCATTTAAAAATTTAGATCTTAGGTATTAAACTGTATACTTCAGCACACAAAAGAAAGTCTCAAATATTTAGGTTTTATTGAGAATACTTAGGCTTCTACTGTAAATTTATTGTGACAAACTCCACTGAAAGACCTCGCTGTCATGAATAACAGAAGTATAATCTTTCTGTGCCTCATCAACATTGTTTTTAAGTCATTCTCCAGAGGGAAAATTGGTTGGGCAAGAGGGCAATTCACTTGTAGTTCCCATTCAATTCCAGTGCACTTGGCTAACTGAGACCAATTAAATACTATTTTCTGTGAGAAAAACATTTGCTCTACAGGAACTCCTTTCCAACTACTGAATCCTTACTTACTAATTTAATGTACAGACTTGAAAATCCATCAGAGAGCAGAATTCTGCTAATTTTGAACTGGAATGCCAAGGGCTTTGTTTCACAGAATAAGTATAAAGAACAAGTTTGGCTGACATTTATTACTATGATATCACCACCTCCTGACTGTATACAATAAATCTAGGAATCTCAGAAGTCACTATCTAAACCACTTAATCTCAGCTGACTGTGTTGAAATCACTGTAGGACTGATTCACAGGCTTGAAATATATCTTACAGTGAGATACTTGAAGATCAGAATCTGTTTAAACAGAACAGACTTAAGAACAGGATTAATCCTTGTCTGAAAGCAACTGTACAAGAAGATATCTGATATTAGAAGGTTCTTCGGTTAAAGAGAGAAAGCCTTCATGAGAACCCAACCTAAAGAAAAAAAAATCAAAAGAGGAAAGAGACAAATTTATAAAAATGGGTGTAACTGCAACAGGAATGACTTCCCAGGAGATGAAGATGTTTCTCCTCCTAAAGAGAACGGGCTACATCCCCCAAAAGGTCATAAGTCTCCAGGCAGAACCTGGGCGGGTGTGGCATGGATTCAAACCTCAACCTCAGAAATTCGTGTTCACCTTCCACCCATTGGTGCACTTACCTCTCTGTCTCTCTGTCTGACTGGAAAGTTCTCTGGGCCCAGTGCCCAGAAATTGCCCCATCTGAGGAGAAGGCTTGTGTGTGTGGCCATGAGCTGACAGGGACTGAGAAAGTAGGAGCTGCTCTGTGCCATCAAGTGAGCATGCTGTAACTTTGTTGGGTCCCATGCAAAGTGTGATGGCACATGCCCTCTTCTAAAAGAAGGGTAATGGCTGTATCATCACCTCCCTTTTCATGAATTCCCTAGAGGAGCATTTAAGACTCATTCCATATCCTCTACCTGAAAAGATCAAGAGCCATGGCTTCCCTCTCCCAGGAGAGTGCATTAACCACAAGCCACACAGCTGGGAAAGGTGGGGGCTGCTGTTGAAACCCTATATCTGTATAGGAAAGAATGCAACTTACCCAAGGAAGATGTAACAGGGAGTGCAAGAGGCAACATGACTCTGTGGCCTAGTGCCTACAGCGCTCATCTGGGAGTGGGCAGACTTAGATTCCACTCGTCACTTCAAGAACGGCTTCTGTATTTTTATATTTAAGAGTTATTGGTTTTGGATACCCTGAGGCAGGGCTGATGAAGTTATTGAACCCAAATTTCCCACATTCCAGGTGAGTACCAATGAGCAAAACAACAAGCTATTATACAAATGCTAACTGCCATCTCAGACCTTGTAAAAGAAAACAGTGGGTGACTTTTTGATATAAGCACCGACCAACAGGCGGGAGCCTGAGTCCAGAGCCTGCAGCTGCTTCATCAGCTTGTGAGACCAGGTGGCATGGTGTTATCATCCATGGAGATGTGCACATCACCTCAGACAGGGTGTCTGCACCCAAAATGCTTACTAGGAACTCTCCTCAGTGGATGGTGCCCCCAGAATTGGGCATTGGGAAATATCTGGAAGAGTATTAGCTGTCCTGGTCAAACTCGTGCCAGGCCATGCTAGAAGTTAAACACTGCTGATGATGGCATGCTGGTATTCAACCCCATGCCTTGGTCTGATTTAGTTTACCAGAGGAATTTTACTGGGAGAATGGTAGCTAGGGGTAGCACTGGAGCTGGGAAACCTAATGTGAATTCCTTGTGGGTTATGATTCAGGTGTAGGTTGCATATCTTTATGACAAGTTTTACCAGATGCACTGGCAAAGCAGTGGTTAATCGTACCAAGTTACTTTTATTTTCAGTGTTTTCATGCTCAATAAAAATGTCTTTTAAACAAAAAATTTTTTTTTGTTGTTGTTGTTTTTTTTTGTCATTCCCATTCAAAATCTTAAAACCACCTCTTTCTTAAAGGATAACAAAACCATTCCAAGTGTATGCATAGTAACCCACAATTCTCAGGTGACAAAATGAATTCAGGTTTCATCTCACACAAATGGCCTTTGCAATTATCTCCTGGTAATGGAGTGCTTGTTAGCTCTTTCTGATCCTTTTTCTTACAGTTACTTTTATAAGTAACTTTTATAATATACAGTTACTTTTCTAAGGGCTTTTTTGAGGTTGCTGCTCAGAAAAGAAAAGATGGAATCAAATATTCAAGCTTACTTTAAAAATTTGTGCAAATATTATGATAAGTAAAGAAGCACTATTAAGGTAAAAGTTAAAATTCTTTGCAGCACTAAAAGGGCAATTTTCCTGCTAGCACAGAACACGTATTACGAGTTTCATGTCTGCAGCTTACTGAAGGAAACTTCGAAAGCAATTACTTTATTTCCATTTGCAAAGGGGAGGGTTATGAGGCAGTAGTTAACTGACAAAGTATCTGTGAATATCAAGGCTGGAAGAGCTGACGTGAAATTAATAATTCTCAGTAATGCCTGAGAAAGCTGGCACACACAGTATACAGTACTTACAAACAAATTTAATGTGGAAACAAAATCTTGTAATTTACTCTTAGAATGGCCTGAAATGTCTGAGTTTCTGACTGTTTCTTTGGTGTTTCAGAATTTTCTGTCAAGTTAATTAACTAACTACCATGCAAAATACAGGCTAGCTATTTGACTGGTGTCTCCTAGAGGCTGCTGAACAGGTGTATTGGAACAAGGAAACAAAATTAAGGTAGACACACTAGCGAAAGAATGGCAGACATGAAAGAAAGTACCTAAAGATGTTTCCAAAGAAAAAGAAAAAAATCCACTTATAATTTTTATACATTATGATACAATATATAATTTCATACTTACATATTATTTTTTCTCATAAGAACCTGTACTCATTCAGACTGATTATAAATTACTTTCTGCCATTTTCTCCATCCATTCACTTAATTTTAATGTAATTTACTCCTCAGAACAGGTATAATGTTTTAATTGTATAATTTCTACAGACTATTCTGAGCAAAAGCATTCCTGGAGAATTCCAGGAATTTAAAGGAACTTTTCCTGAAATATTTCTTTTTAAAAAAGGCAATATAAGTTATAAATGTTAAAATTATATTAACTTTTTTTTTTTTTGTGTCTGTACTGGTTATTATGACTTTGTTACTAATAAGAAATATTTAACACTTCTTTATCTCTTTACTTAAGATTTCCAGCTACAGCATTGCCCTAGGATTGTAAGCCACCATTGTTATAAAGTTGTTTTATCTGTTCCTAAATTCCAGGTATTTAAAAATGAGTTCTCTCTCTTTTTTCCTGAGATTGTCTTTGTATTTTAAAATCTTATTCACTATTCTCTGCTCATTATAATAAATGGAATTTATATAATAATATATATAATGGGATATGGCAAGTATTTATCCTCAAGCTATTCAGAGTCTGTGTCCAGACAGTAACACATTCTTACAGGTAAAAATGTGTAAGAAATAAAATATAAGAAATAATATTTTTCTCACTCACTCTTTTGTTGTTGGGGCTTCTTTTGGTTTTTTTTTGGGGGGGGGTGGGTTTTGGGGGGGGGTTTTTTAGTGCTTTTGCCTCCGTTTGTTTTTTCTTAAATTTGTCCTTTTTGAACCTGTTAATGCTTTTTGGCATTCCCAGGATCCTATAACAATGAGCTCCTTGAAAAGGGAATAGCTGGCATGATCCTTGTCAGCAACTATTTATTATTAACCTCAGAACTGAAAAGAATGGAGTAGGAAGTTTCTACATGCTGAGCCAGCACATGGAAATCTAGGAATGAGGAAGGATTAGCTGGAAACAGGTTATGACTCTTCCAGTAGCACTTTCACTTAGTGAAAAGACTCAGAGGTGTAGATGGGAGTGAAGTTGCTTCTCCAGCTGGAGTCTAGACAGTGTTCCTGAGAGCCAGCAGGATTTTCCCCTGCGCAGTCAAGAATGTTTCCTAAGGATACCATCCATACTTTCTCTTTTCAACATTTGTGGGTACCATTCAATCCCAGCTTCAGATAGTTCACCAACACACTTAATTGTTTCAGCTTCCTTCTGATCGGTCTCTTCTCCAGTCTCATAAACCTTCTACAGTTCTATTGTTCCCCTGTATATCATCCCAACAGTAAATAATCTTTGCTTCATGCATGTCTTGCTCCATACCTGCCAGCAGTCAGCCAACCTGCTTCAAGGCAATCCCTGCTAAAACAGATTATTAAGCAGCATGGCTCATGAACATCCTGCCTACTTTTGAAGTTAATGACACCAAAATATTTAGTGGCATGAAAGGAAGCATTGATCTTACTAACAAGCAACACCAAGCCAGGCTAGCAGCTGAGAACCCCCAACACATATAGCATATGAAAGGATGTTCTTGCCTCTCCATTTCTGACTGCTTTACGCATACTCACAATTCTTATGCAGTAAGATGGGAAACTAGACTGGGGAAGTAGACCAGTCCCATGAGTAAAACTTGACATCATTATGCCAAAGATGTATCCAGCAAAAGCATCTCTGTGATTGCTAGGCATAATTTCACTATTATGGGCCACATTCAAACTGATGAACTAGCAGAATACGGGGCTGCTAGCAAAGGGAGGCAAGGAATGATCACAATATGAAGCAGCTTCGAAAGCCTGACTGAACACGTTATGATTCTTCATCTTGGAGAGATATATGCATATCTATAAAAGACTGAATAATAGATAAGGACTATCTCAGTTTAGAATCCACAGAACATTTGATAAAATCATCTTACAGCTAGTGACAAATATAAAAAATGATTTCGCACATTCATTAAACTGGGAAATACAAATCATCTGAAGGTGAAAATAAACTCCAAGACACAAATTCGTAGATGACATTCTCCATGACAGGCTTGAATGTCTGGATGAAACCTCTGGTTCAGAAAGTCTCTGCCCATCTGATTACAGGGTCAAAGAAGACCACAGCAAGAGAGGGATCTCTCTGGAAATGTCCAGTTCATCTCCCCTCTCCCACCATTTGCTGAAATGGCTGGATCTGTGGCACTGCCATTCTCATATTCTTACACTCTTAAAACCCTCTTTACCTGCTGCCAGCTACCTGGTGCCTGGGGATGAGCAGAAATTGCTTTCACCTGTATGAAAGCTGCCTGTGTTCGGAGATCTGGAGATATCATCTAGCCCAGGCTGGATGGAGGTTTGAGCAGTCTGGTCTAGTGGGTGGTGTCCCTGCCCATGGCAGGGGGATTAGAACTAGATGATCTTTGAGGGAACTTCCAACCCAAACCATTCTATGATCCTATGATTCTATGATTTTAGTCTTAATTGGGTATTTAAATCTAAGACATAGCAGGAGACAATTTACTTGGAATTTTCAGTCTGGATTCATATACCAATCACTTGTTATAGATCAGGAGGTCATTAGTACAGGTTGTAGCTCCAATACAAACTATCCAGCAAAGTTCTGAGCTAGAACAGCTTGAAGACAAGCCTGACCTTTTCAGTCAACATTTGAAGAACTATGTGATCCGCAGTAGGCATATACAGAAACATGAGATACAGAGAAGAAATGAAAAAGAAAAGAAAGTCTTTAGCTCTAATTCTCCTTCTAAAAAGGAGGTTAAACACACACATTTAGAACTCTTCTGTGATCGTCTGAGCAATCCAACCTAAATTGTCTCTGCATTGGAGTGGGAGGTTTGGCAAAATGACCTCCATAAGTCCCTTCTAACTTAATTTCTGTGATTCTGTTACCAACATCAAAAAGTCTGTACTGCAAGCATCCCACAACCTGCTGTCTTCATTAGCACCAGATTCCCCAAAGCATTTTTTACCCACCAATCTCTCAGTTTAGACCTTTGTGTTTCTCAGTCAGCTGTGTGGCGTTCCTAATGCTACACAGACACTCTAAAGCAAATCTCCCCAGCTGCCATTTCTCCACCTGTAAGGGGGAAATTAGTTCATGGAACAACAGACAGCTGAGAAGAGTACATGGTCAAAAGGAGAAATAACACCCAGGAGCCATGACTTTCAAACAGAGCAAGAATTTGCTTTCTCATAGTATTTTTTCAGAGAAGAGGTTAGAGAAGCCAGCACTTTCAGACATCTCATCTCTCTGTTTTACTTGGAGAATTAGCTCGTTTGTGGTCAATGTGAAGGAAGCTGCTCAGAAACTGAGGGTCACATATTATCACCATATTATGCCACAGAGAGAACACTAATCTCACTTGGTTTCCTGAAATATTTTATTGGCAGTGACAGCTGGAGTGTCCCTGTACCTGAATATGAGCGCAGAAAATCAGAGGAAGAGAAGAAATAAAGTAAAGGAGAAATTGGCAGTAGTAAAAATGTACTTTTCTCTCAAGAGGCAAAAATCTCTTTCTTACAAAGATCCAGTGAAATCTTCTATTTATTACAAACTTATTGAAGAAAAGTTATAAAATGCAGTTATGCTACCTTGAAGACATAGTAATCATGGTGCCTGCATAAAGCTGTTGCCTTTGATCACCATTTTGTTCAAAAAGCAGAGGTTCTGACAAGGATAATCACTCACATACACATGCATATGCACACATGCATGCATACACATATACACATACATATTGTACTGCCAGATGGTTTCATTTTATGAACTATCTACCCAAAAAACATCTTATAAATAACCCACTTACCTGCTTTGTATCTGAGAGTCAGGAAGACTATAAAACAAATGATAAGAGGGAGCTTTGCCTGACACACTTAAGTTCTCAGGAGAGGGAAATGATTAGTTTAGTCCTGTAACAGCCATTTGAGTGTACCCTCTAATCCCTACCAAGCCTGGTAGTTCATATGGCTTCATAAAAGGACGTTCTGTAGTGACTCAAAGACCTGCAATGATAGTTTGTCTGGCTCCCCGGTCAAGCCATTGATTTCTGTTACGCCTTTCACCACTAGATTAAAGAGCCCATTTGTACATGCTCCTTGTTTCTCTTCATGAATGATACATTGTAATCAAGCCACCTCTCAACCTTCTCTTTTATTAGCAATGAAATTATTTTTGCAGCTCCTTTCTGAGCCTTCTCCAATTTCAACACTCTTCAAAAAATGGCCACTTAGGTACTGCATGTAGGATTTTATTAGGGAGTTTAATCAGCGTCAGATGCAAAAATTTTGCTATGCTACTTGCTCATTCTGTGTTCACATAGCCTAGAACAGCATTAACCATTTTTATCCCAGCAATACATAGGAATCTGCATTGAGTAACCTCAATACTGTAAGCCCTAGCTGTAGTTCAAGATCTTTGCTTTACAGGACATAGTCCTGCTTTTTCTAGGGAAGATCAATAGGAAGACAGTAGTGAATGAAGATGCATCAGAATCCCCTCTGTTGAGAGAGACTGCACTATTCCAACCCTCGTGCCCCAATTATTGTATTGCTTGTGTTTGTTAAATACAGAAATAATAAAGAAAAGGGGGGGGGGGAAGAAAAATTTTCATTTAAATGCAGAAATAATTAAGAAAAAGGGTGAGGAAGGAAAAAGTTTAATTTATCTTACCAAAAAGTGAAAAAAAAAATCCTAATTCAGCCCTGGGAATCCAAAGCTTTAAGGTGCTTCATTTTAGTACAGGTAAAGAACTGTTCTTTCATGGGTACATTTCAGATGCCTTTAGGTTGTGGGAACTGGAGGAAGGAAAAAGTTTAATTTATCTTACCAAAAAGTGCAAAAAATATCCTAATTCAGCCCTGGAATCCAAAGCTTTAAGGTGCCTCATTTTAGTGCAGGCAAAGAACTGTTCTTTCATGGGTACATTTCAGATGCCTTTAGGTTATGGGAACTCCAGAGTGCCAAAGGAACATTCTTTCTCCTCCTTGGTTAGTGTTCCAGATCAAACAAGACTAAATTAAAAAAAACAAACAACAAACAAACAAACAAACAAACAGACAAAAAAAAACAACCCAAAGTGAATGCCTCATCTGTTCCTGTTCAGTGTAGACAACCTGAAGCAGTCCTCCACAGTCCATTCCTCATCCAGCCAGCTGTGCTGGCAGCAGCAGGAGGCAGAACAGCTGTGAAACGAGAGTCGACGCATTGTGCACGGTGCTGTTCTGTGGCCTTCAGGCTGTGAGTGAGAGAGAGGACTGGCACTGAGATAGATGTGCACTACGAAAAGCTATCTGCTTATGGGAAATCTATTCTATTATGGATTGTTTTTTTTCCAATTAATTCTGTATATTTTTAAATGTGAACATGAAATTAAGAGTTGGGTTTAGGCATAAAGAAGGAGCTAAAGAATAAACTGATATATGTATTATAATTTTTTTCCTAAATAAATTTAGTGGACTTACTGCTTTTGAAGAAAGCTTGGCTGTTTCTATCAATTAGTTGTTGTTACTTCACAAACCTGAATTACTTGGAAGTGCACTGTAGTGCCTGTTAGAAGCATTGCATGTGAAAGCCACAGGCAGCACAAAACAGCAACACAACACAAGATATGGTGTTCAGCTATTGTTTAGCTGGAGTGGGGAGCTGAAAGACCACAAAGAGAAAAGACCTCCTGTATCACTGATAAAGCTATTGATTATATTTTGTAATTAAAAGCAGGTTTTCCATTTACTTTGATCTTGCCTGATCATACCACACTTGATTTCATGAAGAGGGTAAGGAAAGTGCATGTGAACCGAAGTTGTTACAGTTCTGGGCCCTTTTACTGAAGGTACAAGCAAGGGAAACAGTTTTAAAGAAGCTGCTGAAATGTTGTTAATAGTAAATGCATAAAACCGAACAATGTTATCAAAGTTTGCTTCAGTTAGATGCCACACTGCTGTTTATTGCTTGTTTCAGTGCAACAGAAAAAAAAAAAGAAAGGGGGGGGTAGGAATATGGAGTTGGTAGGGCCGGATTTTTTACTTTTTTTTTTTTTCTTCTCCTTGCATAATCCAGTTACTATATGTGACAGCATGCAATGGATCAGGATGTGATTATCAAGACTCATAGTGTGTGCACATCAGGAAATATTTGTTAGCTTTCTAAAAGCAACTGTGATTTCTTATTTTTATGAAGTTTGTGGTTAAGTAGTGTTAGGCATAACAGATTGACTATTTTATACAGTTTTAAATTCTAAGTTCCAAACCACTGTCTTTTTCTAGGTTCTCCTCTACCCAAATAATAATAGCATTCATATGCTTAATATTTTATAGTTACATAATTCAACATGCTCTCGCAAATGCCTCTTTTGTGCTGCCACATTTATTTTAGAGATATAGAAGAGATATAGAATATGCTCAGATGAGCAATGTTTAAAGGAAATATTTTTGATCTTGAATGTCAGTTATATGTTTCAATCACCCTCTGGTACTTAAGTATGTGATCTGCCTTTTTTCAAAGGTTCTGACTTATCCATATTGATGATGAAGTCACTGTGATCTGAGAATACCCAGGACTTTGGAAATCATGTCATTCATATAGGTGAGTAATAGTTTTTTATGCCTAATTTTCAGCATTTGTTTTTACATTATTTTGCCAAATGTCTTGCCTCAGGGAGCAAGGGCAATCAGTGGGTCAGGGCCATAAATTACTCTCTTCATGCCCCTTGTTTTGAGCAGCAGCTTGTAAATACTTGACTGTTTATCTTGACACTCATGCCCAAGTGCAATGTCATTAAATATTTTTCCTTTTTGCTATATTCATTTGAATTGTTGGCATGTTTTTTTTGAGGGTAGTGGTATTTTACCGTAGCTGAAGAATTTCACTTTTTATTTTAGGCAAAGCAGCTTTGAAATAATATATTGACATTACGTCCATGCTTACAGAACTCCTGTTGTCATGTTGTCAAACAAATGACTAGATGTAGAGTAAAAGGTATAGGTCTGATATCACTTTCATTAATGAGAAATAATGACATCAAATCAGAAATAATGAAAATAAAACTAAACTAGTATTCAACCCTCAGCCAAATATGTTCAACAAAGTATCATTAATTTATAATGATATTAATGTATATGTGGCTTCAGCATAGTTGGAAATAAAAAGAATACCAGCAAACTGCAAATAAAGATTTTGTTGGCTATTTCAGGCTCTGCATCTCCAGTAAGTAATGGAAACCTCATGCCCTGGGAAGCCACTGGTGCCTAGGTCTGGGGTTAGACCCTGTTCCCTGCTTGCTGCACTGCTCCTGGCTGGGGTAGTGTAATGAGCCCTGCCCTGGGGGACCTGAGGAACCGCTGGTCCCTGTCCCACAGGGAGCCCCAGCCTGCAGGGCATCCTGAGAGGTGTTTCTAAAGCAACACTAAGCATCTTGAGTGTGCTATCTGCTGTACTAAGGGGTGAATCACTTAAAATGTTCACAGAACAACATGAAAACAGGGCTATGAGATATTGCATCTCCCTTTCCATAGGGTGAGAGCATAAAGGGAAAATGGTCAACCTTTTGTACTCTACCAGCCTAAGGAGACCTCTAAGCAGAAGGCTAAGCTGTTCATGTAGAGGGAGGGAGAGTGGTTCTCTAAGGAGGTTCACAGATCATTATTATTGAAGGCATATTTCTATGATGTCTGGATAAGCTTTTCATAAATGTGTCATGTAGCTCAATATTGTGTACTTAAAAGTGCAAAAGCGCAATGTATTTCAAAAATTAAGTTCATAGAATCATAGAATCATAGAATAGTTAGGGTTGGAAAGGACCTTAAGATCATCTAGTACCAGCCCCCCTGACAGGGACAGGGACACCTCACACTAAACCATGTCACCCAAGGCTATGTCCAGCCTGGCCTTGAACACTGCCAGCGATGGAACATTCACAGCTTCCTTTGGTAACCCATTCCAGTGCCTCACCACCCTCACAGTAAAGAATTTCTTCCTCATATCCAATCTAAACTTCCCCTGTTTAAGTTTGAACCCATTACCCCTTGTCCTATCACTACAGTCTCTCATGAAGAGTCCCTCCCCAGCATCCCTATAGGCCCCTTCAGATATTGGAAGGCTGCTATGAGGTCTCCACGCAGCCTTCTCTTCTCCAGGCTGAACAGACCCAACTTTCTCAGCCTATCTTTATACGGAAGGCGCTCCAGTCCCCTGATCATCCTCGTGACCCTCCTTTGGACTTGTTGCAACACTTCCATGTCTTTTTTATGTTGAGGACCCCAGAACTGCACACAATACTCCAAGTGAGGTCTCACAAGAGCAGAATAGAGGGGCAGGATCACCTCTTTTGACCTGCTGGTCACATTCCTTTTGATGCAGCCCAGGATACAGTTGGCTTTCTGGGCTGCGAGTGTACACTGCCGGCTCATGTTCATTTTTTCATCAACCAACACCCCCAAGTCCTCCTCTGCAGGACTGCTCTGAATCTCTTCTCTGCCCAACCTGGAGCTGTGCCTGGGATTGCTCCCACCCAGGTGGAGGACCTTGCACTCGGCATGGTTAAACTTCATCAGGTTGGCATCAGCCCACCTCACAAGAGTGTCAAGGTCCCTCTGGATGGCATTCCTTCCCTCCAGAGTATCAACCGAACCACACAGTTTGGTGTCATCGGCAAACTTGCTGAGGGCGCACTCAATCCCACTGTCCATGTCACTGACAAAGATGTTGAACAACACCGATCCCTGAGGGACATCACTTGTTACTGGTCTCCAGTTGGACATTGAGCCATTGAGCAGAACTCTTTGCGTGTGGCCATCCAGTATGTTCTTTATCCACCGAGTGGTCCACCTATCAAATTGATGTCTCTCCAACTTACGGACAAGGATCTCATGTGAGACAGTGTCAAACCCTTTGCACAAGTCCAGGTAGATGCCATCAACTACTCTACCCCTATCCATCAGTTCTGTAGCCCCATCATAGAAGGCCACCAGATTGGTCAGGCAGGATTTCCCCTTAGTGAAGCCATGCTGGCTGGCTTATGCAGGCTGGATAGTTATTTCAGTCTTGGATCACTGACTCTTTGAAAACCAGTATTTTGTGGCACCATGTATATAATAATAAAGATTCGTCTGATTTTATTTTAATGTTTTTATTCTTAATTCCACTCTGGTTTTGAATAAAATCAAGGAATCCATACAGATATGTAAGAAAAACACTTTCCAATTAATCTTCAGTTTCTATGCTCATATCCAATCTATTTAATAACTTTACTTATGAACAAGAGACAAAGTGCAGAATGATGGGTAAAATGTGTATATACACATGCACTCTATATTATGGAAATATATATACATACATACATGTGTGTGTATATACATATTATAGATATCTATACACATACATGTATAGATTTAAAATAATATATATACTTTTATATATAATTTGCATTGCTTTTCATTATTGGTAATTGTTGAGCAGCTGAATCTGCATAACTGTTAAACGTTCTGCAATGGGCAGAGGAGAGCACAAGGCTGCTCTTACACACCAGTGCTGGGTTTTTTTCCTTTTTTTATTCCTTTCCTCTTTTTTAGTTCTACAAAGAACACTGCCTTCAGTCAAAACCTTTAATCCTCGTGTCCTATAGCGTTTATGGCAAGAAGTGAGGTCTATTTAGAGAGGAATTTCAATTCCCCTTCAGGCCAAAAGAAAAACATGTTATTTCTAATGCCAGCACTGTGGCCTCATATGCTAGGAAACTGGTGACATTTTGACACAGTCAGGGACAGTTCTGAATTACGTGGTGTACTGTTCATATCATAAACTGGAGTTTAAGCTTAGAGAGCCTTCCCTCTATATCTGTAACCTTGTTGCTTTGCTAGACAAGTTACTGTCTGCAGGGAACGCAGCAAAACTGATGCAGTATTTGAGCTAGCCTGCAGAGTGTGTTTTGTGGGTTACCGCACTAACTGTACGTCAGCAGTTGCCAGCTTGCATCACCAATTCAAACGCAGCTCTCATGCTGGGGATAAATCACATAATGGCACAAGGACCCAACCACCAGCTGTAAGGGGTTCAAGCCATAAGTGGTCAGTAAGTCTGTCCTGCAGACAGGTTGCAAGGTGGCTGTCCTGGTCACCTTGCAACCCAGATAAACGCCTTGCCCTACCCCTACGCCTGGCTCCAGGGAGAACTTACAGGTTTGACACTTTTCTGTTAATAATGTATAAAAGCATCTTTGTATTAATACAGCAATGTATTCATAGATTGCGTTCCCCTCTTCTATTAGTGCTATCTAGTGCTACCAATATTCTGCTTCCTCTTTGAATATGCATTAGTTGTAGAGGATTCTTTTAATTTCTGTTTTACAGTCTGACATTGAAGTGATTTGCTGAACAAAAGAATACATTCTTTTAACAGTTCTTCTATATGAAAATCTATTATGACTCTAGATCCTTAAACCTGTTATGGCAGTTCCTTAAGCAAACATAAATACCTCCCAGTAAATTTCAATTATGTTGAATTTACACAAATATTCCATCTGGATGCCTCCTGGTTCCCCTGAAGGACTTCATCAGGCTTTTATTTTCTAGGGAACTACTAATCTCTGCGTCATCTCGATTGCGATCTGAAGCATGAACAGACTACACAGTCTGTTGGACTGCAGTATTTCAAAATTTCCTAATCTTCAACTTAATCTCTTTATTTTATTAAAAACAAATGAAATTGCAGCAAATCTAATAAACTTTACCCTAAGCCCACACTAGGTCCTGCAGACTCAGCAGTTCTTTGAACACTTTTTAAGTTCTGCAGGGCATTTTGACTATGCAGCCACCAGGCAGATATATTGCTTTCATATAGTAAATGAAACCTCATTGTGGAACAGGATAAGTTTATTCAAAATATGCAACAGTAAACGCTAGTTTGTACACTAACATGCTGCTGCTGTCAAGGCAGGGGCCAGGTTCTGGGTACCAACCTGCTACAAAGAAACCTAGGGAGGGGCCATCTACTCAGTACAAAGCGTATCTCTGAACTGGAGTACACTAGCCGTGGTTTCAAGCAGCTAAGCATTGAGGTAAGGAAAGAAGCTTTTGTCTATGGGCAAGGCTTTTTGATTACTTGGTCTGACATGACAATTCTGGGGAGTAAACTCCACCTTCGTGGCAGGAAGAAAAATTCTGGTTTGATATTTTGCTTTGTTACGTTTTGTTTTGTTTTGTTTCTTTACAAACTTCCCTTGCTGTGTTTTTATAAGTATTAAAACTGTGTAGCAATACAGTATGATAATCTATATTCTGAAGGAAATGGGTATACACAAAAGAACAGGATTACAAGCAAAGGTAAGACAACTATCCTGCTGTGGGGGTTTAAATGGTGTACTTCTAAGGTATGCACAGTTTATACCGGTATATATGGTTTTGCTCTTTTCCTAGCTTTGCTAATTTTACCATATTCTTAAATATTTTTAAAGGGATTCTGAAATATATTTTACCTGATAGTTTGGGTTTGAGTCAGATTAAATTACAGTGATTGTTTCAAGTCTACCAAAGGATCATCAAATATTTGCTGTTGTTTTAATTAAAATATTTCATTCACTGGTAAAAGTACTTGATATTACTGGACTTCCCATTGCTCTCTTCTTGATTGAGTGTATCAGTAGAAAATTTTATTTGCTACTTGATACGTGATGAAACTTTTTTCTCTTTTTGCATGCAGAATCTTGTTATTAAAAGGAAGGAACATACATACTAATTCTATGATTCTATGATTCTAATTTGATAGATTTTTGCCCTGCATACACTGGAGACAGATCTGCACTAAATTTTCTTCATCACCCATTGAAAAAAAGAATATTTTTAAATTTCATAGGGTTCAACCGCTTTAATTTTTAGTGTTGTAGTACCCTGCTTCAGATCTGTGTTTTCCTAGAACTGCCTACATTAGGTAATTTAATATTCCTCATTTTCAGAAAAACTAATTTCAAAGATGTTCTTCAAACCTCACTTTCTGGGGAATTCAGCTTTAGCCGGTGCAATGACTTATAGGAAGAGAAAATTAAGCCCTTTTTTTTTTTTTTTTCCTTTTAAACAAAAGTTTTAAAGCTCTAAAGATGTGTAAAGATTTAAAGTGGCAAAAGCAGAAAATGTCACTAAGGTAGTTTCAAGTAACTGGATGAACTCTTAACAAAGTGCATCTTGGTTCTACAGGAGGTACATGAATTTGCTGGTATATGTTATAATTTTAAAATTTGTGGATACAACAACTAATTACAAGCCTTTTAATTACTTGTTCATACCACAGAAAGAGTGGATTTGTGCTTCCTTTAAACTATAATTATCTTGTCTTCATTCCTGACAATATATTGTGTAATATGAACTCTCACAGTGGGATTATAAGCATGAAACTTTCTGGCTTATGACTTATACAGAAAACTAAGCATGTTTTCCTCATTAAAATAACAGGAATTTTAATCACATGTATTATAACCTAGGCTACATAGACTGGAAAAGAAATTATAATGGATTTCTATTACAATGAAGAAAATTTAGATGACCCTTTGGTTCACAAAGGGAGTTTCTTAAACAGACTTTATCACATTATGCCTGTTTCCTTAACCATAAGAAAGTGAGAGATTAATTTTTCTTCCTTTTGTGGCATAATTATAAGGTTTATCAAATGGTGGTACAAAACAAATGATAAGGGGTCTCTTGATTTCCAAATAGAAGAAATAATAAAGTGATCATTCTCATAAATTTACAACTAAAATGATTTCTCACACAACTTTTTATTGCCAAGATACATACTTGATTTTCATTGCTGTTTACTCATCAAAATCAGGTCTTTTATCAGTATACGATTTCATTGATAGAAATGGAATTTCCAGAGATTTTTGTAGGGAAAAATCATAAACAGTCACCATAAAGAATTGTATTCTAAAAAGGAATGAAGCACATATGTGATATTAGTATGAAAACCCTAGTTTTAATGAAGGTCATGGTAATATTTACAAAACTGTCTTAAAAGGAAAGAAGGTAAAATAAGTAGGATTTTGTTTCTACTGTTTTGACTGTAAAATCCTAGTTCAGGATAATAGTGGCACTCTTGATGGCATTTGAGTGTGTTTATGTCTTAATTCCTGGTATTTTCTTACTTTTGCAGGCAGCCAAGGAATTGCAGCACCGTTTTATTAAAGAATGTAAAATACAGAACTATTACTATTTCAGAAGACTCAAAACAAATCCATCCTCTCTCTTCCTCAAATTCTTACTTAAAAAAAAAAAAAAGGAAGAAAAAATTAAATGAAAGTCAGCAGAAACAATGTTCTAAAAGGCAAAGGGAGGAACTCTTTGCTAGTATTGGTTTTTCACTTTTGAACAAAGGCCCTCAAGGAGAGAGAAGAGAGTGCAGGCTTATGGACTTTGTGGCTTTTGAGCTAAGGAAGAGGCTGGAAGAAGCCTTCATGCCAAGGCAGAAGGGAAGACTCACAGAGAAGAACTGAGAAATATACAATGAATCTTTGTTGCTTTCAAGTTAATGAAGTATAGGATGAGAAAGTTGAGGCTGTTCAGCCTGGAGAAGAGAAGGCTGCTTGGAGACCTCATAGCAGCCTTCTAATATCTGAAGGGGATCTATAAGGATGCTGGGGAGGGACTCGTCATTAGGGACTGTGGTGAGAGGACAAGGGGTAACAGGTTCAAACTTAAAAAGGGGAAGTTTAGATTGGATATGAGGAAGAAATTCTTTACTGTGAGGGTGGTGAGGCACTGGAATGGGTTACCCAGGGAAGTTGTGAATGCTCCATTGCTGGCAGTGTTCAAGGCCGGATTGGACAGAGCCTTGGGTGGCATGGTTTAGTGGGAGGTGTCCCTGCCCCTGTCAGGGGGGTTGGTACTAGATGATCTTAAGGTATTTTCCAACCCTAACTATTCTATGATTCTACGATTCTATAAGGAAGCTACCAGCTTTCAGCAGTTATGTATTTTGCACAAAACAATAGCTCAGCACACGTGGCCTTCTTCTAGGCCTAAACCTCAGTCTTACTCTGTTAGCAGCTGAATCTCTTCTGTTGGATGAGTTTCAAAATGGTTGCACAACTGTAAAACAGGGAACCAGAAAGGTTTAGCTTCTGACTGGATGTCAGTTACTGAATAATAAAATATTCTTTGATATGTGCTGGGGTATGCAGTGGGACTGCCACAACTTATGTTTAATAGAAGTTTGCAAACTAAGCATACAAGGTTGATAGCAGAGAGAGGAGGCACCTGAAGGAGACAAGTGCATGTATTCAGCTGAATGTTAAGGACTGTAATAAAAGAAGTTCATTACAAGACCTACCAGAGGTAAACAAGGATCCTGCAATGAATAGAAGAAGAGAATTTGCAACCCTGAGTGTGCAATGAAAAGTGGAATATCAGATGGAGACCATCAGTAGAGTAATTGTTCAGGTGATTGTGGTAGCATTTGGGCAAGTCTTAGAATGTTCTGTTAAATAAAGGTCTACACTGGTGTATGGGCTGCAGCCTGGTCTTTTTCAAAGCTTTCATGAAAGGCTATGTTCTACATTCTCTTGGCCAGATGAGTTAATTTTAACGGCTCTGATGCTTATGATTCACTCTGTCTCCAGTTCCTATTATTCCAGCCATCAGTTACCCCACGCTCTCACAAAACTTCTGCAAACCCAGCACAAAAGTAGCTACGAAATAGTGAGCTAGTTTTAGGTCCTCAGCAAAGGACACCCTACTTAACAGTCAAATTAACAATCATTTGCTCTGTAGCCACTCTTGCTAAAAAATTAGCACTTTTGCTAGTTGCAAAGGCCTAGGTCATGTTCAAGATGGTTTGTGAATGGGAAAATAATCAATAGGATTATGCACTCTGATCATAATAAGCACAAAGAGGGAAACTTAACTCAGCGCAAATAGAGAGATCTGATCACCATCCATCTGATACATCACTCCTTGAATTAGTGGGCTTACCATTACCTTGCCTAACATGGATCACTACACCTTAGTGCAAAAGAATAATCTATGTTTCAGAGTGATATTTACAAATTCTCATGAAAATGTACTTAGTACTACATTTCCATTCAGAGCAGTAATAAGTTTTAGCAAAAAATATGTTAGAATGTACTTCTTAAAAAACTGCAAGTGTAGCATATTTAGTGGAAAAACTCATGCAGCTATTAGTACCATAAAAGAAAAGCAATAGGAAAACTTGGCATATTGCACTTACTTGAAAGATGAAGTACATGCAAGTTGCACTCATTCACGAAGTAGCCATGAGTTCTCTATTGGTGCCCACTCAACTAGCTGGAGTGTAATTTAGAAAAAACTCTCAAAACAGGGCTCATACAAGTAAATTCTCTTACAGTCTTTTGGTGTTGATAACGAGTACATGTTCTGCTTGGCTGTCCAAAATGCAAAATTCCTTGAAAAAGACACACTCCATTGTACAGCAGTACTCAAATTCAGACTGAACTGAAAACATAAGAGCAAATGGAGAACAAGTTTAATTAAGAACATGATATGTAGTTAATATGACCTCAAAGGAAAAATATAAATGGGATGAAAAGATGAAAAGCAGTAAGGGATGAAAATTGAAGGCCTATGCTAAATACTATAGGACCCAATAAGAAAAGATGTTCCCCTGTGAACAGTAGGAAATGGTTAATCTGCTGCAAATTTAGGACACTTCCAAAAACTCTATACACTCTTATCTCATCAGGTAATATATCCCATGAGATGCGTCATACGAACTCAAGTATTTCAATGTGCCAAAAATGAGCTTGGTGTGGACTAATTCCCCCACCCACACCCCCATGAAGCTTTAGAAAGAAACACTCTTATGGAACTGGTATGTGAACTGCCCTGATGAAGTATTTAAGATAATTTTACAAAGCAGTTGGAAGCATGCTCTGTCCTGAGGGCATCAGATCTTCTGTGGCAGTGCTCACATAATTATCCTAAGATGGATTGCCATATCACTCCTGGGCCTCTGACAGGAATAAATCCCACATCCAGCTAGAGAAAGAAAAATGTGACTTGCCGGACTGGCATGAATCTTATTATATCTTAGAACTCTAAAGACAGACCCAAACCTTTTCAATCTGTGATTTCTTTTAAGTGTCACTCAAGTCTAGCCACTGCAGAAAATACTAGCAGTAGCCATATTTGAAAAAAATAAAAAATGTAGCTGAGATATTACTGTCGAGCTGCGTTGTCTCCAGAAACTGCATGTCCCATGTCTCTGTGGTGTTCCTTAAATTAACTGGCTAGACTTAAACGAATGACATCATATGTCTGTAATTATATTTTCGGAATATGAAGTATGGTTGCATTTTTGAGGCTGGGTTTACTGCATCTATACCCCACTCCACAAATATATTTTTCCAATTTATCAAAGATGTGTCATGATGGCAAAAATGCATTGCATAGTTACTGAACATGTTTTGGTTCAAAGACATATATAGGTCTGGGTTACTTGAGAAAAGAATTGTATCACATGCATAAGAGACAGGAAATCTTTTCACTTACAACTGAAAAGCGGTACTAATTTAAACTGCTTCTGTACAGCCACAGAATTCAAATTAAAATCGCCATCACTCAGAATGTATAGAGATGGGATGTACATGCCAACACTCAGGTTGAAACTTGAGTTTACTCTTCGGCATGTATGGGTATTGGGTGATGTTCCAAGAAAAGAGGCCAAAGACTGAATAGGACTGAAAACAGAAGTATTCTTTCTTCCCTGTAAATAGACAGAGTGCAGGCTACTGAAGCAGTTTAAGATTGTCTCTGCTGATGATAATCAGCATCGTCATGCTCAAAGAATGAGAAAGTCACTTAATTCTCGAGATATGCCAGGCACCTTTGACAGTTCCATTGAATGCACTTGTGCTGTGAAGAGCAACTGTCCCAAATGCAGGCATACACTTCTGGATGGGTCTGTTGACCCAGATGTGAAGACAAAGTCCATAACATTAATAAACTTGTCTTTCTTTTCATATTCTAGACTGAAAATTTAGATTTTAGATTATTTCAGAACGTACTCCTTTCTTTAAACTCATTGCCTCTTGTTATTCCTGAATTCATTTGAAGGATTTTTAGTGGATTTGCCTTCAGTTCTACTGTTCAAACATTAAAAAGTATAATATTAGTGTTGCGCAGAACTTTTCCTGTTCCCTTATTATAATTTTAAAAGAATAGTGACTAAAGCTTCTGTTTTGTTCCCTAGGTCTTCTTGAAAACAGTAACACTGTCTATGGGGTCGTTTTAAGGTAAAAAATGAAATAATACTGTCAAGAATACTGTCAAAAATACACCGAAATAATATTGTCAAGAAGGTACGAGATAAGACTATTGTTTTCAAAAAATATAATCCTTATAAACATATTATTTCTGTTCTCATCTTACTTTCTCTCCTCTGCACAATATATATCCCAATTACAACAGTATTCTAGCCCCATAAACATCTTTCAAATCTAACTATTGCATCTGTCATTATTGCATCAATAAAAATTGCCAGAAAAAGTGACTAGGAAAAGCCTTATTTCTCAGTTTGCATCAATTTGTTCTTATTTGTGTTCTGATAAAAACATTATCAGTCTTGTCTACACACATTTATTTGTTCCAGTAACTCTTTTATAAGGAGGGTAGGTCTGACTCCTGACCCTGCCCTGCAGGTCCTATGGTGTAGCACTGTCTGATGGGGCAGATTTGAAGAAACCTAGCAACGTCATTGCTCCACTGGGCAGAGCTGCTACTGTTTTGCTGAACAGTGCAGCACTGTGGAAGAATATTAATTCCTATCCTTTTTAGGCAGTATTAATTGGTCTATGAGGAGTGCAAAGCTGACCTGTCTCTGCTGCCTCCAGATCCCAAGCTAGCTCAGTCATTCAGAGTATTGCGTGGCACTGAATCACACTAGATACCGTTTCTGCTTCAGCAAGAGCTTTAACATGGCTGCATAAGACTTGAGGGCTTGAGCTGGACTTAGCGGATATCAGATGGAAAATGAAATTAGCTGATAACCTGCTGTCAGAGAGACTTCTTGTCATATGTTGTGGAAAACTACCATTGATGAAAACAGTCTGATATATTGTTCTTAAAAGTTTTCCATGCAGAGAAATTATTTGTACAATTCTGTGTGTGTGGCTGTAATAGCAAAGAGCAAACATTGTGAGCCAACTGCAGTTTAAGTTATGCTTACACTTATCAGTAGATAAAGTCATATGATATCTCAATATATCTGAATGAATCCTTTGGTTTTTTTAGTTAATCAAATGCAGTTAATAAAAATGCGATTCATCACAGGCCAGATTCTGGCACAACAATCAAAGATTCATTGGCAGTGATGGTTTAAAACAGTGAATAATTTGCTTTCCTCAGGTTTTTGCTTGATAGTTTCCTCAAACATCTCTCCTCCACCTTTTCCACTTCACCACTGAGTTTCATATTTCTTAGCAAATAAATGGATCTGTGCTTTTTGCACATATTCCGAAATACAGATTATTCTTAGCCTCAGGGATCTTATGTCTTCCCTTCCTTGAACCAGTTCAAACATGGTGAATGCATTCCTATTGTGGCCTTTTTCTGTCATTACTGATATGCAATTGGACCTTTCTGGCTATTTGGGCAGGGAAGAATGCAGCATACATTTTAAAACATAAAGTATCCAGGAGATAATCACAGAGAAAACATCAACTACAAAGTCACAAATATTTCAATAATAATATGATGAAGCATATCAGAAAATGCTTTTATCAAATTAAAAATAATGAGCAAAACTAAGTAAAAACAATAAAAATAAATAGTTACTTAAAAAGTGATTGTTAAGTGACTTTCAATTTAAAAATTTTGTCCACAAATATTGAATATTTAATCAGGGAATTTCTTTCTGCTGATACGAAAGAATTTATTATGAATTAGTATAATATGAATTTTTTATCATTTCAATGTATTGAATAAACTAAACTGATTTTTTTTTTTATATTAGCATAGTGATAGAATACCCGCATCTCACAGAAGTTTACTAGGCCACTTAAGTTCCTTAAGTTATTCTCCCTCAGAGGCAAAGCTTCTTGGTAGAAATGTATCTTCCACATTTGAAATGTCATGCAGAGCATAAAGAGAAACAGTCTGATGAGCAGAGAGCAGTGGGAACCTGGCAGTCCTGAACTACAGCCCAGAGAATTCCTTACAGCCTCATGAAGTGCAGAAGAGATGTGAACATTTTTTATCCAAGAAATTGAAATGAAATATTCTGACTCAAGTGTTTCAATGCTTTCTGTTAATAAAAAATAAGCAAATTATCTAGCTCAATGTTTCTTAAACAAAATTAAGCATAGTTCCTCACTCTATATTTCTGAGTTTCGAGGTGGATGTTGAAATTCAGTGACATAAATTCTGAAATTTTTGCTTCTCTTTGGCTCCATTAATGATCAAGAAAAATAAACGCAACTTTATTTTTTCATGTCTATGTGAAAAATTGATCTTTCCCCTCATCATATTTCTTCGTTATGTAATTCTTGAAATAAATACTTCCTTTAGAAAACTCCAAGACTGATTTAGATTAAATGTCTTCCTCTACAGCTGTCTCACAAAATCCACTAGACATTGAAAATGTGTCTTAAGGATGTGAGCTTCATCCAAAGTTACATACATAAATCTGAAGCAGGATATAGCTTATGTGGAATATTTTCATAAAAGCACTAGGTAAGAGATAAGTAAAAAGCAAGGTCAATCCAAAGGTGTAATAATAACAGAAATTATAAAAAATTAGAATACTTCCTCATAGAGCATATAATTTCTTGCTATGCACACAGTTCCCAATTATTTTTAAGAAACTCTTGAGATAACTATTTTCAAAAGCAAACATTGTTTCGCTATAATCTTATCCCTCCCTAAATCATGTTTTTCTTCTGTTTAAAAAGTAGGACCAAGTAGTAATTGAATAATGAAAGCTTTCCTTTTTTCATCATTAATGTTGTTATCTTTCTAAGTTGTGAGCCATGTTTTGGCACAAAATAACAGAGTAAGACGTTTAGCAGCAATTAATAGTTACACCCTTGCTCATTTGCAAAAGAATCTCTTATACTTTTAATTCACATTAAGGTATTCTTTATATCACTGGTGTGACCTTTGCCAAGAAAAAAAAAATGCTGAGTCTTATACAACTAGTAACTGATGAGAAAGTGGAATCTTTCGTTCTGTCAATTACAGACAGTAATTGCCATGTAATGAAGTTAATGTTTTGTAGAATTTACAACCTGATATTAATGGTGTTTCTTTTCCGCCCTCTCTTATCCAACTTAATTTTAGCCCAGCTTTTTCACAACAAAAGAAACAACACAATGTGTGAAGGCTCATTAATTCTATTTAGTTTTGATTTTTTTCATCCCTTCTTTTCTGCCCACCTCCTGGAGATGAAACAAGAGCCATGCTATCAGGCCTTTCCGTAAACTCTGGTTCACGTAAGGGTGAAAGTTACAGCCTCCACACAGCAGCTTGCACAGTATAAATGCTCCCCTTTCAATTTCAGCTCAGGCCATTTAATGGCCATGCCGTTTTATTGCCTTCTTGATCACCAATTACACCACCAAGAACAATGAGCCCAACACTTAAACGAGCAGACCTCAAATTTGCCTTCATTTGCCAATGTGTTTCATAGCAACACTTTCTTTGAAAGCACAGATCGCCTAATTACAAGGATGAAGATGGATCAGGGTTTGAAAAAGGCTCTCAGCCCCAGAACAATATGCTAACCTAACTGTACTCTCTGTACTCCTACTGTATTATTCTGACCCCAAGCTGCCCTTCTAACACTCTGCCTGACCTCCTGCCTCCAAAAGGAAACTGTGGCTGCCCTCCCTATCTCCAGTGTCACTGCAGAATTTGGGAGGGTGCTGCTGAGCCCGGTGACAATGGAATCTAGGAAAAATAAATCATAAGACAGGAGCTAGACAAATTGAGGAACTGCAGGATACCAAAAGCGTTTCCATGTTATTTTGTTTTGCCGCTAATGGCTGAAACGAATAAATCAGGATGTGTTAACTCCAATGGGCTTAGAAGGGCAAATGCTAAATACCTTTCATTCTTTGTTAGGAGCTAATAGCAGGGCTGTGGTATAGTGGATGGTTGCTACTTTACAAGGATTTTGAAGTGAATGCTAATATATTGAAATTAATCACAATTGCATAATATAGTAAAAATGAAAAAAAAAAAAAAGAAAGAATAAAGTTATATACAAGTTCAAAGCCCAAAGCTATGGAAGTTATAGCTTTTTTCCCAGTTTAATATATCTTGACATTAATTTATGGTTACATATATCAATTTACATAAATCAATCACCTGGACATTTTCATTTGGTTCATTGCTACAAAGTGTCGCTGTAAAGAATGTTACCCCAGAATTCAATATCCACTGTGTCTGCTACGCACACTTTCCCTCCAATTCTGGTGTAACCACATTCTGAGGTGCAAAGCCAAAACTGATCCACTGAAGTAAAAGTTAGATTACAGACATTCACTATGGAAAGATTTATGAAATTCATTCTGGAACCATGCATTAGTATCAACACAGAAAGACTGAGGTTGTTTAATGATGTATAAAACTGACGTCAATTTTTTTTTTCCATTTCTTTAGGCTTCCAAACTCTCTTAACTGAAGTTAGTTCATATCTAATCATATGAAGATTTATGTGGTTAACTTTAGATTTATGTAGTTAACTTTACATACTGTGTGTGGTCCTATGAAACATCCAGTAGCTAATAAGTATTTGCATGATTGGAACCTTTGATGAAAAGTGAAAAAATGTGTGGGCTAATTGTTACAACACATTTATGCAGTAATAAACACAATTAAGTGTTTGCTGCAGGGAAAGAATCAAGATTTCATTTTCAATTTTAACTTTCATGTTCATTATCTTCCAAAACTGTAAATGTATAAAATTTACATTATAATAATGTAAGACTTTGTGTCCTGATTTTCTGTATGAAATAGAAAAGTCAAAGCTTCTGGGCTTGGGTAGCTGACAGTTGCTCCATTTTCTGTTGTGATCTCATTGCTAGAAAGTGCAGGAACCTTACACAAGAAATGAATTCTTTTAATGAGGAATTTAACTACATATAATCATGAAGATATCAGAAAGAAACTACTCCTACTGTGAAATCTAGTTAGATATAATCTTTTCTGTGTTGGAAAGACGTTAGTTACAGTGTTAACTGAATGCATTTACACAATGTCAAAACTTCCAGTAACAGAGGTGCTTAGAGAAATTAAGCTTTAAACACTTAATATTTTATTATAGCTAGTCTTTCTACTAAACATACAGATGTTATCCATGATATGGACAAGCCAATCAAAGCTTTAAAAATTATATATGAGTTGGGTTTATAGGAAATCATATTAAAAAATTGCATTTTGTAATGAAAGAAACATGATTTCACCTGTCCTCACTAATAAATACTTGAATTGACTTTTCTACTACATTCTCAGAATTGATAAAATCTGTGGAAAAAAAACTCAGACACAAAAGGTAAGAAACATATGAGCAATTAAAAAAAGATGTGTAATAACAACATAAATTTGCCAAGCTGAAAAAAAAATTATTACAATAAATGGGATTGTGGCACAGAAATAATAGTATGGAAGGCAAGGGAAAGTAAAGGAGGAAGGCACCTTTCAAAATTAAAATCAAACACCGACAATTGTAAAACATTGCAAATTTACTGAATACAGGTTATTAAAAGCTAAAGACAGGGGAATCCAGTGCTTTCAGTACAATGCAGGCTTTAAGAAAATACTCTCACCAAACAGTCTGGCTCCCATCACACTTACACGCAAGGCAACTGCACCAAGATATTGTAAATGCAAAATCAAATGAGATCTGAATGAGATTTAAAAGTCAAATAGCCACTCTTAAACCACCATGAATATGCTCTGAAGGGGGCCTATAGGGATGCTGGGGAGGGACTCTTCATGAGGGACTGTGGTGATAGGACAAGGGGTAATAGGTTCAAACCTAAAAAGGGGAAGTTTAGATTGGATATGAGGAAGAAATTCTTTATTGTAAGGGTGGTGAGGCACTGGAATGGGTTACCCAGGGAAGTTGTGAATGCTCCATTGCTGGCAGTGCTCAAGGCTGGATTGGACATAGCTTTGGGTGGCATGGTTTAGTGTGAGGTGTCCCTGCCCCTGTCAGGGGGGTTGGAACTAGATGATCTTAAGGTCCTTTCCAACCCTATTCTATGATTCTATGATTCTATGTTTGGAGTGTTTTGACATATTTTGCTTTTATTTTCTGGTGTACTCCAATAGCAGAGCAATTAGGGTGGGCAACAGTGCTCAACAATGTCTTATTGTGATTCAGACAGACTTCATGTCATTGCAGTAATTTCAAGGCACAGAGGTACCAAACATAGCAGTTATGTTTTACAGTGAATTGATTACACTACACCCAGTTATTAAATTAACCTGTGTGAGGTTACATTTGTCATTTCAGTGTAAGCTGAAATGCACTTTAAATAAATACATGCAGAAATATTTGAGACTTAAAAATCATTAAGGGTTAGGCTGCACCTGCAGGCCAGTTCTGAGAAAGACTCTCCTTACAGGGAGCAGTCTGGTAGGTGTTGCAGTTTGAGAACTGCAGCAAGATGGCTGCCACAAGCTAAATGAGACTCCAAAATGGAGTTAAAAGCATTATTGTCAGACCCAACTTTACTGCTTACTGTTAGGGTTAAGTGCTTCATCTTCTGAGCTTTTGGATGTGAGGATTTGCATCTCTAAGCAGGAGTTGCAAACCCTCCTCCTGTTTCGCCTAGCTTCAGAAATCATTGTTTGTTGCAATATCAGACTTGCTTGCCAGACATTGTAATTTGTCTACAGCCATGCTTGCGGGAAAGGAGGGGCTGATGGAAGCATTCTGATGCAGAGCTTTCATTCCCAAGCCATGGCTGGCAGGTCGTCTCAGACGTCTGCGAGCACCTGTGCTCTGGAGTGTGAGGTTGAGCCAGAGAGGGAGGGAGAAAACAATATTGAAAAGACAAATGTTTAAAAATTATTTCACTTGTCTGGTATGTAATTTGGTTTTGACTTCTGAACATGTTGGGCTTTTCTAACTGTAGGAACTCATTAGGAGCAATACTTTGAGAGGAAGTTTTTATTTTCCATCTTCCAGGCTGCATTGATATCCAATGGAACATATAAGTATTCAGCAACTTCACATCACTCTTATGTTAGAAAAAAACATTTGCTTTTGTATGGTTGTGATCTTGGCAGAGGGTGTAAGAGCTGTGTGATGACTGGCATAGACTTTCCTTTCTCCCCATTTGTTGTTTTTCCTGGGAAAGAGGGCTACTTCGAAGTGCTGACATGGGATTTCTTTTTGCTGAGTGTTACTCAAAAAAACATTGTCATATGAGCTCATAGGAAAACTTGTATATGTTCAGATCTTTGCTTTGAAAAAGCATGCTTTTGGAGAGCCTGTGACCAAAATGCCAAAGTAAAAGAAGTCTGAAAAGAGGTGAGTTAAAAATTGGCTAGACTGCAGGGCTCAAAGGACGATAATCAGTGGGTCATTATCATACAAGGAAACAGCGAGCAAAAAGCAGTACTAGGGCTGATCTTATTTGGTTGCTTAAATGAAAACCTGCGTGATAAAACTGAAGGTAAACTTCTAGATGATACTAAACTGGATAAGGATGGGGATTAACAGTAGAGCAGTATAGCTTCAGCCCAGAATGATTCTGAGTTGCTTAAAGGTTAGTTCAACAGAAAACTCTTCAGGTTTAGTGAGCCAGTAGACAAGGCAGAAAACCAGAAAATCCTAAACTACTGGAGCAAGAAACATGATACTGAATAACTGAAACAAAAAGTGCTGTAGTAAAGCTGATAAGGCTGCATTTGGGAAGAGCCAACCCTCAAATTTTTGAAGTAAACAAAGTTAATAGTCCTGCCCATCACAAAGAAGTCTGAACAGCAATTTCCACAGAAGTTTAGTAGGCTGATTGAAAATCTTTTGGAGTAAATAAAAACTTTTTTAAGCTAATCAAAAAGTTAGTTGGCATAAGTGTGATCTAGAAGCATATAAAGAAGGAAAAGGGAAGAAAGTTACTTAAGTTAAAAGAGTATTGAGATGAACTGGACTTTAAATGAACATGTGTATATTTTTGTCTGAAATTAGATTTATAGTTGTAAAAGAAATTAGGTTCTGGAACAACCAAGAGGGTGATGAATAAAAAAAATAAATATCTTTTCCAAATGGAATTAAAAACGATTGGAACTGATTGTTTTAGGTGATATTCCACAGTACAGGAGACTGGACTTCATGATTCAGAAAGTTCTTTAATTCCTCCTTTCCTTTACTCTTGTTTCATCATCGTCTTTCTACAGCACAACCCTTCAACAGAGATAAACACATATATTTGTGGGGGCAACTCTTTGTAGGTTTTAGTGACACAAGGTAAAGTTTAGAGCACTGATTATAGCCAATAGCTTCACCAGAGGTTTGGTTCTTTTTAATGAATTAATGAAAACACACCACAAAAGACAATGCTGTTTTGTTGTTTGCATATAATACTTGATGAGGTACTATGTATGAAAACCATCAGTTACAGTGATGAACATAGTTTAACTTAATCCTTGCCTTTCAAGAATAGTGTAGCGATGGCTTCCATTCTGAAACCTCTGAGCTGATAACCCCCATATGAGCTGATAACCGTCATATGTACTCAGATGCATCTTAAGATTCTTGTTCACTCAACAAAAAAGTCTTACATTCCTTTAGTAATTAACCTATGCAGATCCCATGGTAAGGAAAAACTCCTCCTTAACACAGAAAAGTAAAAAAATCATCTTGCAAATCCTTAGCAAGAGGGTATGTAGGAATGGATGCTGAGAATTAATGGATGCAGTGCTTTTATGCAAGTTAAGGCTCTAAGTTATAATGAATTTTTGTGATTTTTTATTCTGTGGAAAGTTTCATGTGAGTACTAATACACCTAACAGTAAATAAGGCAAGAACCTTTTTGACTTTTACTTTCTAGATCAATTTCCTGCCACCATGCCAATTAGGATGCCCTGGTATATCATTTTGTGCATAGAAAAGTATGAATTATGTTTTCAAACAGACATTTGTTCAAACCTATGTTCCACTGATTTGAGCTTTAACGAGGAAGCAAAATCTTTCAAAGGACAGTGACCATGTTTACAAGTTAGGAATATCTAGTGAACATTCAGTGACAATTCCTGGAGGGTTTCAGAAAGTAATAAATGTTGTCTCAAGGATAAAGATAGCCAGTTCCACAACTCAATTGCTTGCAGAGGAACCTTCAGAGAATTCTTTACCTTGTGGCATTTTTGTACATTGCTGTTTACTTAGTGTTCCAGGATGTTCCTTTAATAAAAGGCCTGTTATTATGTGGAATGGATCCCAGCATGAAGTCATTTTCCTTCCTAAATGGGTGATAGCAGGACTTCATAATAATTTTTTGGCTTTATGAGCTCAATATTAAAATAGAACAGGTACACAGAGTAAGTAAATGCCAGAGATCATCTCCTAAAAGTTTGACATTATTGAAGTTAGAAATTAAGATGCGCACCACAAAATAAGAGGAAATTATAAGTCTTTTCTGCCAATGGTTCCTCAAGATCATCACAAGGTAGGAAGTATACGATACTAACTTATTTATTGGACTACTAGAATTATGATTTATACAGCTAAATTTACTGGCCATTTTTGCATTAAAAGGAGTTCTGAAGGAAATTACATTTGGAGATTTGTTTGGGCTTTTTTAATGACTTGATTTTGCACACGTTAAAACTTGTTTGTGTTGATCACTGAAATTCTAAATTCAGACACAGCCATCCAATATAGCCCCTTCTGCCCAAACTATGGACTAAACATGTTCTTGGTAATCTTCAAATAATCTTAGGAAGCCAAAATAAATGTGATGTTTGCATTTATAATTATGGAATATACTTTATAAAGCAGGAGGCAATAATCAAATTCAACTGAACATCATTCAGCATACTGTGAAAAATCTATCACAGATATTTAATCAAAGCCTAAAAGTGGATAATTGGATGTGCACCCTGAAATTTTTTGGGTTGCCAATTAAGGCTCCCAACTTATTTCACAATAGGCACATATCTATAAAGTGAAACATCTAAAAGGAAATGCTGTTGTTGTAGGTATGATGTAGAGTAGCCTGAGAAAATGTAAGAAAAATAAGAGCATTAATAATAGTTTGCACATGAAGTTTTGATCCTGTTCCAGAACACCAAGAAAGTACTTGTTTATATTGTGATAAATATGCCTTATAGCACTAATATCTAAGCAGAATATTTTGGAGATTCCAATTCAAGAAGCTGCAATGTGTGGCATAAACACTAACTATGTTAACTATAGGCAAAAATGACAACATTTCTGTTTCTTTGGACACAACTGGTGTACAATTCAATTCTTATATTATGCTTTTTTAATACTGATAGCTAGATAGCTTTTTAAATACTGACAGCTAGAGACAAGAATTTGAATGTTTTCATCTCTTAGCCTTTACACAACATGTAAAAAATCTAGTGTTTTTTTTTCTTACTATCCTTTACACTTCTGTTAGTTAATCATATAGATAGACTCTCTACAGCCAATACTACAAAGAAAATAAAGCAAAGCAGAAGAATAAGTGAACCAATGATGCAATATGGTTGCCTCACAGGTTAGATGTGATAGCAAGTCTCTTCTTTTTTCTATCAGACATGTTTCTAAATTCAGATTACATGTTGGTTCACAGGATATGTAACTTATTTATGGATCTTTATTATTACTGTCATAAACCTTAACTCAGATGCTTATGCTGAGAAATCAGCAGATGATACTTTAAGAACTCATCTGACAAGCAAGACATTTCCAGCTGTGTTAGGGAATACAAATAGTGACTGATATCCTAGATAAGCACAATATATCAACATCAGTATTTCCAGTGTCACCTCAAGGTAGCCTAGCTGCTGGCTTTCCCAAAGACACTAACCAACAGGGAGGAAAGCTCAAAATCAGAAAGTGTGTCTTAGGCTGTTTTTACACACAGAACAAGAACATCTACACTTCTAGTCTTTTCACTGAGCCTCCAGTTATAAGAATAAAGACAACAAAATTTTGTACCTTAAACAAGTTAATTCTGCGCTAATTCTGTACTGAAGCTACATTTTTCAAGGAAATATTCAGACTTTAGAGACATTACATGGTCAAACATAGATGTACAACTAAGGAAGGAAACAATTATTTGGTGGATAATGTTAATTAGTCATGATTTTATTAAGACATAATGCTGAAACTTCAATTTAGGCATAGTTTGATAGCAAAGAAAGCATAATTTGTACCAATAAATCATTTCTGTTCATGTTACCTGTTGATTAAGTAGGTTCATAATAAACTTAACTATGTAATACATTATGGTTTACAATTGAATTAATTTTTTTCAGTTCAACTCTTGCAAATACTTGCATGGAAGATGCAAGGTACATAAAGATGCTACACAAACAAGAACTACATATCCTATATGAACAGTTCTTTGAACACAAGTCTTACTCTTTGCAAATAGTCTTTGAATTACCACCTAGAATTATGGTTCATCTCAAAAAAAAAATGTACGTTGTATCTGTCTTTCTTACGTCCCTTGATAGTATTACAGAAATGCATGATTTTCAGAAAATCTAAACATGGGCAATAACTAATAACAGCTACCAATTTGGTAGATGCAGTTTCACATTTATTATCTTTATGTACTTATCAGTACCAGACAAAACTCTTTGGTAAAATTTCAGTATGGTGCTTACCCATACACTACAATAAATCTTTTCAGAACATTTGTAACAATCACTGCTCTAAATAAATTACTTTCATCATAATAAAAAGACGTGGTTCTAATGCAGATCATAAACCAGTCATGCTGCTTTATGGCAAAGGACCCTAATGATTTCAACAATTTATCTCGAATATACTTAGTTAATATTTAAGCAACTGAATCCTATTAAAGTTGCAGAATCTCATGCTTGGAAAACAATAGGCATGGTTAATAAGTATGTTGTCATTGAACTGGTGATACTGTACAGACTTTTATGTTGTCTGCCTTATGACAGATTTAGTAGCATCGTGATTTATGAAGGGCAAGCACTGACAATTCAGAAAGTGATAACATTTATACTTGATACTTACTTTCCAATATACTTTATTTCTAAAACAGTGTTGCAGGTAGATGTGCTGGAAAATTATTTCTATTGCCTAGAGTTATACTTCCTGAAAAGTTTGAACATTTAAATGCTGATGCACACTAACTGAACTGAAATGTGAACTGAACTGAATGTGCATATCTTGCACAGCTTTGCTTTTTTTAATTGAAAATATGAGGATATTTAATTATGAATTAATGTTTCATCCATTTCTGAAATAGAAAACTAGGCCACAAAACGCATTTATCCGTATACATAAATTGAATATATATATGTATACTAACACTGTTTTGTCTTTCATTGCATAATATTAAGTGCTGTTTTTGCAACATGTTTTAGATGTGAAATAATGTCAGCAATTTTTTCCAACACCATCAATGAATGCCATGTTCCAATGCCTTTTCCTTGAAATATGATGTAATATGGGTTTGTTCAACACTCTGTAATCTAAAGAGTCAATGAGCTACGGAATAGGTGTAAGTATAATCCTTTGTGGCTTTTGAATTTTTTCTCTTCTGTATCTTATGGGGTGTTACAGTACATTCTTTTAGGGAAGAAAACCATCAAACAGATTAGACAAACATTGTGGATCTTCTAACACAGAGGATCACAGTTTACATCACATGTTCAAACATATGCATAAGCAGTTCTCATTCTTAGCAGGACTGCTATTGAAATCTTTTTATACAAGAATGACAATATGGAATTTGACAAGTGAATGTCAGATACTATGATAGAATTTCCAAAACCACTGCAAAAAAAAAACAACCACAAACAAACTTATTCTCAGAAAAAATGAAACATATAAAACCTAGTATTGCCCAAGTCTGGATTTAGCAATGGAAGGTTCATCTTAGGAACTGTTTGGGCTCTTTCCCCACCCCAACAAAATGCCATTTGTACTTGTAGTCGCAGAACTATGACCTTAGAATCATGAAATAGAATCATAAAATTAACTAGGTTGGAAAAGACCTTTAAGATCAACCATTACGCCAGGACTGCCAAGACAACCACTAAACCACGTCACTGAGGGCCTCATCTACACAGTTTTTGAACACTTACAGGGGTGGTGATTCCACCACTTTTCTGGGAAGAGTGTTTCAACACCTGATTATCTCTCTGTGAAGAAGTTTTTCCTAATATCTAAACCTCCCCTGCCATAGCTTGAGGCAGTTACCTCTCGTCCTATCACTTATTACTTGTGAGAAGAGTCTGACCTGCACCTCACTATAACCTCTCAGGTAGTTGTAGAGAGCATAGAAGTCCCCCCTTCTCTTCTCCAGACTAAACAACCTTTTTACAAGGGCATGTAGTAACAGGACAAAGGTCACTTCCAGAGAATAAATTTAGATTAGATATTAGGAGGAAATCTTTTACTGTGAGGGTGGTGAGGCACTGGAACAGGTTGCCCAGAGAAGCTGTGAAAGCCCCATCCCTGGCAGTGTTCTAGGCCAGGCTGGTTGAGGCTTTGAGCAAACTGGTCTAGTGGAAGGTATCCCTGCCCACAGCAGTGGGGCTGGAACAAGGTAATCTTTAAGGTCCCTTCCAACCCAAAACATTCTGTGATTCTATGAAATAATATTAAATGACTCAACATTTGGAAGAGTTATTTTCAATTTTCTGAAGAGAAGTTTCTTGTATTTTTTTATTTCAGAATTATTTATACATATATGCATACACGTATACATTTGTAAATATATATATGTATATATATTCAGGATAAATCTTATGTAATAATATATATTTTATATATATGGTTGTATTCACATATATACTCACAAAATAATAATACTCCTTACAGGAAAAACATATGAAAGGCTCTAAGTGAATGATTTCTTTCTTTTCTCCCATGAGGAAAAAACAACAGAACAATACCAAATTGCTTAACAGTTGCACTTTACATATTCAAGAAGTGTCAATTGAAATGACAACTCTGATATCTCACTGGTGTTGTGTCATGGCATGATTATTTTTCATAACAGACAGCATCACTTGCCCATCAGACCTCTTTTGAATAACCATTCCTGCTGAGTCTACCTGATGATATAAACTAGCTATTTGCTAATCTCCATGACTTTAATAAAGGAAATAGGAGATATTTTTATATATTTACATGGAAAATATTTGTCTTCCCTCCAGCACCATGTTAATAATGGCATGAGCTGAAAATGTAAGTTTCTGAGCTGCAGAGTAATATGAGAAATTTCAACATTTACTTTGTTACGCATGGAGTAATTTAAACATTTTGGGAACCTAGCTCACTCTAGTAAAAGATGGTAGATTATGGTTGTGAAACACAAAATATTTTATATGTCACAGGAGACAACATAGGGCACGTTATTCTCCAAAATTTGTTTAATTTGTGAGGTAGAGCATTCAACTTTATGATCTAAATAATAAACAAATTGGCTTGTCTGGCCTAAATGTCTCTTGTGACTTCCAGGAAAGTTACTGAACTGTGTCAGTTATGGAGGACAGTAGAATTTTATAAAATGAATGGATATGTAGTATTGAGAACTTTGGGCCAAGTTTCTATAATTTTAGAACAAGGAACAGAAAGCTGAACACTAAGTCTAGAGTCGCTGTCTTGGCATCTTTTCTACCTCTTTTGATTGGCTATAATGAAAGTTTAGATTAGATTAAACAGGCTAGACTTCTATTAACAGTTAAAGTTAGGTGAGATGAATCCCACTCCCAAGTATATTTCTTCATTCTATGATTTGATCATGCCATAACAAACCTTAGTAAGATTCACCAGTGATTTCAGCTGTGAAGTAGGAGCAGATGGCACAAAACAACTCTCTCCATTGATGGTTGCTGCAGCAGTGGGTAGTGAAAACTGTTGCAGACTCTAGATTTTCCTACTGACCAGAAACCAGTCAACTTATGTTTTTCTGTTTCATTTGGCCTAGCTTTGTTGCCAAAGGAGTTCAACAAAATTTGTATAGTTACCACTACTAAAATAAAATATGCATAGTGAATCGTCTGAATACAAAGCTTATTGCATGCAGGTCTGGGGTTCCAAGCTGGAGATCCCAAACTAAAAAGTCAGAAATAGATAAAATGTTGAGCAATTAAACTAAAATTTTCTCATTAAGAATGTAAAGTTTGGATATAAATTTGATTCAGTTGCTAACAGGTACAGCAGGCAACATGCAAGGGAATTCAAACATGACTGATACTTACAGTACACAAACAAATTAGCAAGAGCTGACCTAAATGATAAGGGTGTTACTGCACATTAAAGTCAGATGTCATTTCCCCTAATTTAAGGGTTCTCCAATTAGAGTTAACCTGAAGGTTAGCTGCTTTCATCTTTATCATCTTTGTGATAGTGTTAGTACTGATGCTGTGTTATCATGGAAATTATATGCATTATAAAAGTGCAGCTAATTATCATCAAACTAGTCACTTCTTATGTAGAATTAGTTTAGTATTTTCAAATGAATATTTCTGACCTATTTGTCTGATAACATTATCCATTGTTGACCCGTGGCATGCCTTGTCTTCCTGTCTTTTCTTAAGCTATAAGTTTCAGTGGGACACTGTATATTCTTAGTGGATAAATAAATAGTTTCTGGGTTGTTTTTTTTTTTTAGCCATTTAGTGCCTGACAGGTACAAATGGGATTTTTCAAAAGCATTGAATTTCGTATTCAAATTTGTCTTTGCATTTGGAGTGCAAGGATTGTTCATGCATGAGCAGGATATGAAGATTTGTGTTAAACATCTATAAATGCATTATTGTGCTCATTTGTTATTAAAAAAAATAAATCAGGACTATTTTTCCAATAAGGAAATTATTACATAACGTATTATGAAGTTGAAGATGGATTCTGGAGGATTACTGACTTCTTTGGCCCTTCAGCTTCGAAAAATTCTGGAGAATATATGAAAATGTCAAAACTCAGAGAAGGTTTGAAAGATTGTCCTTAATATTTGAGTTTGGTTAAACTCAGCATTCTGTTGATTTTCAGGTTCAAACAGGATAAAAGACAAAGCTGTAATATCCTGAAATATTTCTCTATATCTTTTAAGAATTTTTTTTACAGCTGATTACTGTTCAGTGAATTTTGTCAATTTTCATTAAATAAATTTTTCATTGACTTTTCCTTTGAGTATTTGACTAGGTCTATTATGAATATAATACAATTCTTTGAACATATTATTCTACAAAAATTGATATAAAGTGTATAAACTACTCAATATTTTTTCCTAGAATTTTCTCACTTTTATCCTTTCTCTTTTTACAACAGAATAAAAGAATTTATGATTTTCACATCTGACAACATATCTGTTAACTTTGGAAAATTGGTGAAGTGAATCTAAGATTTTGTTTTTGTCCTGGTATTTTGTTATAATTCAAAAACAGAGGTGAAGTGCATTTTACCAATTTCTGCCATCCAATTCCAAGACAAACCATGTAAAACCTGGCTGTTAGAAATTATAACAATCATAATAACAGTTTCACATTGTAAGAACGAAGTAAAGCTGAAAGGCTACATGAGCAATCTATCTGAAAGTGGACTTTTCACAGATCTCTTGTGTTTTGTCCAGAAGGTAGTCTGAGAAAACAGATACAATTCACTTATATAGAAGATAAAATTGTCCTTTGACTTGAATATGGAATTTCTAGCAAATACTGCAAATAAAAAACTAATTAGGAAGATCGCTGTGTATGGAGGACCTTTTGATAACAAATATTTCATTAGTATAAAAGTGATTGGCTGAAGCATTAACAGCTACGACTTTTACCTCAAGGAGTCCGTCTGTCCAGCTGGTCCTTAACTGCCCTGTGAATTACATGAAGGTTACTCATTACAGCTAAATTATTTAAAAAGCATGTTAAGAAAAATGAAGTTGATAATGCATTCTGAAATATCCTTTACATACAATACCTCACAACTAAGCACCATGTCCTTTGTGAGGAGACACTAAAGAGCTCTGCAACAAGAATTAGGAAGCCAGAAACCCCCAAATAATGCTGTTTTAATTCACTGGGTGTAAATAATCTCCTGGAATTTCAGCTTAATTCTGTGCTGATAATCATGACAGCCTATTTTTTACATCATGCCCTGTCCAGATGGGCCCAAGGACTACTGCATGAAGCAGCTCCTGTTTAATATTAACAGCACTAGTAGAACTCACTTCTGAGAACACAGAATTGGAAAGCAGTCTTTCTTTAGTATAAGGTATGACTTTCATGTTCATTTATATCAGCTTTCAAACCTACAGTTGACTCCAAAGTGGAGCTTGGGGTGTTGTTTTTTTTTCCTGTTACCATTAGACAGGCTGACTTAGAATCTCTCTTTCAATGGTCTTTCTTATAATTCCAACATGCATTTTCTTAGGGTAATTTATTCCTGAACTAACACTCTTCATTGCTGAGCTTAAAAAGCTCTCTTCTATCCCTGATTTATTTCTGTCCTGATGAATAAACAAGGACAACGAAAACACAGAGAGCAATATATTCTTTTTCAGCCCTTATTTTATCAAGAGAAACAAGTACATTTTTTTATTCTTTTATGCTTTCCTTGTAGGAAATTTGTAATGTAATCAAAACAAGTAGCAAAATTGGTGTATGTATTTAATATGTAGCAGGTCTAGCCATGAATAAGGTATTCTTTATCTGCCCATCAGATAGCATAAAGAAGAAAAAGTTGGTGCCTGTCACAAGGCACTAAGGTTCAGACCCAACAAAGGGACATAAACATCATTATATGTAGCTGTGGAGTGTGGTGGTTATTTTCATTTCTGGTAAGTGGACAAGACTTCTATGATAAGGGCACCTACATGTAAAATGTGTCCATTTGCAGCTACACATCTGCAGCTGTAAGATTTCAGGACGTATTTCTCAAGGCAGAAGCCAATTGCAGGATAGCAGTTAATTCATGATGAAGACTTCATTCTTCTCTTCAACTGGACATCTCAGTTGTCAGCAACGCAAAACTGAGTGCCAGGTAGAGGCAAGGTGAAAAGCAAGCACAGTTCTGAAGATTGGTAGTGAAGACTTTCAACTGAGATATTCTGGGTCCCCATCATTGACTGATGCTGTCATTTGTATATGGCAAGCACCAACTATGAGCATTTTCCTAAATGTAATGGTTTGTGTTGGTAGGCAAGTAGATGCATTTCCAGATGTCACAGGATCTTGCCCTTGCAGTTAAATCTATTCAGAAACTTAAGCTAGGTGCCCAGGTACTCCAGTCCCTACACTGCATGACTTGTAACCATTATATATCTCAACATACAAGCAAGCCAACAGGATGCTCTGGTTCTTACTGGAAATCAACAAAGGAAGTTCTGATTACCTCTCATTCCATATCTCGACCAAAAATACAAATCTCAGAGAATTTTTTGTCACAGTTTTGAAGGTTATTTGTATAACCTGACTTACTTACAGGTCAGAGCCTTAGTACAAAAGTTTATGTTAACAATGCACTTTATCATAACTAGATCACACAGCTAAGCTTTTATACTTCATGCTTTCACAACTTTCTGTGATAAAGCTTTACCTTCATAGTCATATTTTTATCAAACAGGTATTTGTTGAGGAAAGCTGTTGCGTTAATTCCAGCTTCATCTAATCAGGGCCTTTGACAAAAGGCAGTAGCTCCATGATTAATAGATTACATAGATCTGTCTTCACCCTTCCAGCTAGGCCCTTGACTTGTTTTCATATAAATAAAAAAGTTTCGAAACTGGGTTTGAAGAAATATCCAATAACAGCTTTTTCATTATAAGTTTTTCTAATATTTCAGAAAAAAAAGTCAAGTAGGCATTGCAGAATGTTTGAGTGCAAACTCACATTGAAAAACTGGTTGAAGTCAGTAAAACCTTGCAGACACTACTAGCTATTGGGTCACTATAATTAAAACTTCCTATGTGATATTATGTGTGTCAACTACACGACTTTTAAGCCTTTCCTGGAGATAACAAGCCTTTTTGGAGTCTGGATGATATATGAGATAAATATTGCAGCACTTTCCTCAATAACATCATAAGCCAGAAAAAAATACATACAAAGGATATTTTGATATTTGTACAAAAATCACAAGCAGTGAGCCTTCTCTCTCATATTTAATAAAGATCTTTCCAGTCAGCTGCAGCTGACGATAAGCATAATATCTTTAAATGGTTAATCCAAGGATCACGGCTCAAGTGCTTTATGTGGTTAGGAGCAAGGAAAGCTGTTAGTAGCCTCAGTGTGCATTTCATAAATCCAAGGATTTTTTATTCCTTTTCTTTTTTTTCCCTCTCTTTTTTTCTTTCTTTTTGGTTTGGCTTTCTACTATATCTTAAATGCTTTATTTTTCAGAGGAGAGATAAGACTTGGTTCTTCACATAAAACTGCAGCTTAGCCATTACTTAGTCTTTCTCTGTTACAGAAAAGGTCCTGTCTGTGCACAGATGTCTCAGATTAAATTGTATCTCACAGTCCTTACAGTGCTCAGTACTAGATGAACTGCCAAAAGGGCCGTAGGCAAGAACTAAATTGCTTTGGTTTCAGTACACAGTGAATTTGGCTCAGACAAGCTGAATCAGTACATTAAATGCGAATCCCTCACAGATTTGAAAGCAGCCTTTAGCACAATTATTGACTGTGAGTGATGATTATGTCTAATTGAAGGAGACTTTTGCTACCTGTAGCTCAGTAGGAGTCCATGAGAGCCACAGCAAGGCACTGCATCTTAATTCAATGTTCCAGCTTGAGAGAAGCAATTGAACCTAAATCCTGAAGTGTATACACATGGTCGATAAACTTTAATAAACTTTATAGGTTCAGTAACTAGACTGAGTGTATATAATTCAATTTTTTAATTCAAGAAAGGAAAATAGCTAACAAGTATGTTAGGCTACAAAAATGTATCAGTTCATCTCATGCAGAGGCCCTCTCAGTAAAAGGAAAAGATATAGTTTCATGCTTGTCTTTTGAACAAGTCATAAATCTACTGTTCTATACACTATATTAATGCTCTACAGGTGGAAGATTACTGGGATATTTGGGTATGACACAACTTCCAGTAAATTTGGGAGAAAAATGAAATAATTTGACAGTTTTACACTTATTGCTGTGGAAGTTATGCCAATAATAAAAAGAAATTAATGCTTTTCTTAACAGATTCTGCCTCTCTCCCCAAGAATTTTTGACATGTTTTCATGGTACAACCCTGCTGTGCAAAAAATTGATTATATTCTATGTTTTAATCCTTAAAAAAAAATTATTTCTTTTCCTCAGTGAACAAAAATAGATACTCTCAGGGGCCATACAGTCAGAATGTTATTAAAGTCTTATGTTCTATAAAAAAATAAAAATCTGTCACTGTGTTCACAGCAAACATTTATCTCCTAAAACATTTGTTGTGACCTATTAGATCTTTCTTAGGCTTAATTTAGCTTCCCTTGGCACCATTATTATGATAACATTCACAAAAAGCTCTATGCCAATGTATTTTTCATATTTTCCATGAACATGTAACTATCTCAATCAGGAAAATTCCTTCTTTATTAAATAATTGATATAAAGAGTATGCATAAGCCATACAGATTGCTTGTTCCTTCATTCTAAAAGCTTGCTTACATATTTTGTAGGCCTAAGCTTTTAGAAAAGAAAACTTAATTTGAATCATGTCTTAGAAAAGTAATATACAGCATAGGCTTCATGAGCAATAGGGAATTCTGGATCAAAAATATATCCATGGAATAGAGTTTGGCAAAATCCTTCTAGAATCAGTGGAGCATAAAAATTTTAAAAATTTGTTATGAAGTGTCTATGGTTGCTACATACGGTCAAGCCCACACACCACTTCGATTTTGTGTCATTTTGGGCTAACAACCCCTGGAATAGGAAGTATCAGAACTAGGAGATCTCACTTCGACATCCTTTATGCATACTTTCTGCAATTCATTAGATTTAAAGGAAGGAAAGCCCTTACAGTGGTCTGCTAATAGAAATGTTTAAGTTAAAAACAGAGACTTTGGTCTCTTGACTAATAGATTAACTGATGGTGACACTTTGAAACTTTTTAGATGCATCAGCTTTCTGACCTAAGCAGTCTCTTTTGTATGGTTTCCAGGTTTATAAGAACAAGGATACTTTTCCAAAGTCTCAGGGAAACTACAGATTAGTAGCTTTCTCTGTTCTTCTTCCCTGTACATTACTTTTTGGATTCATTTTACTAAAGTAATTTTGGCTGTCAGATATGATATTTCTTCCAAGCTTCAGATTTTCTTTCTAATTATATTTACCTGCAATCAATTTATTTTTTTTTTCTAAAGGTTATCACCACCACCCAGTACTTCATGCCTTCTTATGTCATTCACTTTAACCAAGCAGTCATCAGCTCTTCCCCCCAGCTATGCCTTGCATTTAATTTTCCTTTCTGTTTCTAATTCCAGTTTACCTATTCTATTCCTCATCCTCATATTTCCTGGGTCCAGCATTTTTCCATTCTCAGTCTCATGCTTCCTCCAGTGTTGCCTCTTATTTCTCTGGAATATCTCCTTTTCAACTGCAAATTTTTCTTCTCTTTCCAAGTCTGCCATCTTCCCTTTCTCAATCTTCTCCCCTTTCTCATGGCTTATTTGTGCAAAACTTTAGCACTGACGGAACAGACGAGCAGGTTTCTGAGCTCAGTTCTGGTTTCCAAAATCACATCACAACACAGACACTAGTAGCAAAATTATAGATCATTCTGTGGAAATATTTTATGCACAATGTGCTCAGCACCCAAAGCTATGAGGAAGAAGAATATTACTTGATAAAATGAAATGTTGTCAACCTAAATAAGAATGTATTCAGCATATGGAAAATGCAATTTGTTCACAATTTAAAATGTTATTATATTTATGATAGCTTATCCAAATTCAGCTGATTCAAGCTAAATTTGCAGTCCAGCTTTTTTCTAAAACACAAAGCTTCTAAAATATTTGAAAGGAAGGATCTGAGTAACTTTTAAACATGACAAAAAAGGCTGGTAAACCTAGTTGAAATAAAAAAAAAATCAAGTAAAATCAGACACACAGTACAGGATATTTCAGAGCAAATAAGTTGTGTCAAAATTAAAGGAAAACAAAAGCAATGGTTTATAAAGGAATGCCATGCAACAAACCTTGTTTGCAAGATTGTTCATTATTCTGGCAAACATTTTTTTAAAATAAGGGGAATTTTATCTAAAGGGCAACACTACGAAAGTACTGATTTTTTTTTTTCTTGATATGAGGTTGCTGCACTGATATTTTCCAAATAGTCTCTGAAATTCAATGTTTTGATTCAGTATTCAGCTGGAAAATTTAAATAGTGGCACCAAGATAACATTACAGTTTAACAGTTAAACAATAGAAAACAATCATGTCACAGATAAAACACACAGGACAGTAAGAAGTGACTTAACTTAGGATATCAGCTTATCACAGGCAGAATTTTGAGCCAGGATTTTTAATAAGTGCTAGTAACAGCAGAGACTTAATTTTTTTATGCAGAAGTTTACGAAATTTGTCTTCTCTCTTTCCTACTATTGCTTTTTCTATAAAGCTGTAATTTATAAAATACTGCTTGTAGTGAACTTTTTTGTGGAAAAATAGATTAAAGACTGCTTCAGAAAACAAAATCCTGAAGAGAAATTAAAGGCTGTTACAATTAAGGAAAAAGAAAAAAGTATAAAGAAATTGGGAAATAAAGAGAAGGCAAAATTTATGTTAAAGCTACTGTGTATGTTTGAGACCTATTTATCTTTACTTACAGGATCCAAGCTGAGATTCCATCATGCAGAGCTGGCAGTGAAGTCAGTAAAACTCCACAACACACTACTGCTTTAATTTTCTGATGCTGTAGAATTTAAGTGTTATTATTTTTCACTATGCTTATTCTACATTAGTTCAGTTTTCATAAAAAGACTCAATAAAAACTTTATAGCCATTGCTCAAAATGAGTTCAATGACTTTTTTTTCTTTTTAATCTCTGCTTCTTTTATAGATTTAGAATCTTCAACCTAGAATGACTGGGCTTGAAATAGACACTTGCCAGAGAAGTAGCTTTTACTGTCCTCAAAATTACTTACTTCTTGACATCACAAATGTATGTGTTCATTTGGTTTCTAGAGGTCTGTTGCCTAAGTCTCCAGTCTTTGGATTGTGTTAATTGTACCTTAATAAATTTCACCAAACATGCTCTATTTCTATACCCAATCTACAACACAGAAGAAGACTGACCTACAGACCTGGGGAGAAACATTTGTTTCAGCAAAGTTATCAGAAGGGAAGCCAGCAGGCTACTCCCAGTTGTCAGCCTGTGTTTCTGTTGACTGATTACAGTTCACTGCAATTTGTAGTTTTGTTATTGGAAATACCACAGTACTCCCAATTTTGAAGTTTATCTGTCAGGAGCCAGGTGAAATTCAAATGTCCAGTTAATAAATATACGAGACTTTATAACATCTCTGGTCATATACCTGAGATTAGACTTCCAGTGCCAAACATGGAAAATCTCAGATCCTGCCTCTCCAAATTGAGATGCAAACAAACCACAGCTGAGGTGCTATATCCACAATCAGGTTCAGAAACCTCTTACAGATGGATGTTCTCTTGAACACAATAGGGCAGGAAGCCATGGCTTTTTGAAAAAGGCAGCAGACCCCATCTCCGGCTTCTCATTGAATTTTGAAGTCAAAAGAGCCAGGAGCTGCTTGTCCTGTGCAGAAGCAACATGTCACTTACTCAGTGATTGGTAACATCTTCCCTCTCAGGCAGGAGTGCATGCTGAACTACATTCAATGTCTGCCAGTAAATTAAACCTCCTATTTAGAAAAAGACAGTGGAATATCACCTCTCAAATGTTAAAATTTATACACAAGCCTACATATTTGCTGTTTAGAAAACAGTTATAAAACCCATTGAGAAAATTAATCTTGGAGGGTGGGTCACCCGTAGAAAGTCACATCTTAGTATTACTAGAACTTACTTCCCTGCAACGGACAGAACTCTATACTGAGGCTCAGAAGATCCCAAGTTTCAAATGAAGCTGGTCAAAATTGTTCTTTCCTACAACATATATTTAGAAAAAACTTTCATGAACTAAGGTAAGAAAAATGACAAACCTTTCCCTTTTGAGATTTTAATGTAAATTTTAAACTCCAAAGAGCAAACTCTGTAACTCCTACTTACAAATTCATCAAAAGATTGTGCTTCATGGATATATTTTTCTTCTTGACACTTCGCATTAAAAAAAAAAATTAAAACACACTTTGAAATATGTTATTCTGAATGTGAAATTTGCCATTTTAAAGTTATTTTAATTTCATTAGTATTTTTTCATGTCATATCATATTATTATAAAAATAAGTCTGAACTGAAGTATTTCAATCATTTTAAGAGAAATGTTTAACTAGGTTTGCATTTCAGTATAGAAAAAATAATTTTTTTTCTCTGAAATATAACGTGTAGTTCTTGCCCAGCTAGATTATTTTCCCAGAGGTCCTAAGCATCCCTGTAAGTACAGATGTGTTGAGAAGGACAGCAAGGTTTTTTTTTTTTACAGCCCTGGACTGGGGTCTAGCTGGATTTAATTATTTCAGGGTATATAATTTATGTGGTCACATTTGCTCAACACTATCTACATATGGCTACTTCATTCAATTAAAAAATTTCAATGGGATATCAAAGTGATGTGTGGCAATTATACTACTGAAAGTATGCTATTAGCAAATATCAGTGTTATATATGCTAACAGATAATATAATAAAACAGCTATGGCTATAGAATTGGTATCAGTATAAATGGGATGAATTCTCAAAATGTTCAGAATTGCTTAGTGAGGTCCCAAGCAAGCACTGTTCCTTTTAGTGTGGTTAACAGTCTCATGCTTATCCCATATTTTTATGACATTTATGAGTAAAATAAATTTTGCATTTAGCAGAAAGATAAGGTTTTGAAATTATTTTATATAAAAACCCAAAGCACAAATCAATAGTTTTCCACAATGCTCACCTAACACTCTGGAAAGTAAAAGCCTGAAATTAGGTGTAAAATTTTGTCTGTGAAAATAAAAATAGACTGAACAGCCAGGCCAATCTTTGTCTTCAACAAAGTCAAGGAGAGGATTGTCTTCATAGAGAGTGGGAAGGCATTGGCATTTCTGGACAATCTGCATCTACACATGCACTTCTGTGTCCCTATTCTGACTCTTTTCACCTGACCCTGCCAGCTTATCTACCCAAGGAGCTGAAGACCCAGTGTGTGTTTCACAGTGCACTGAAAAAATATAACATTTTTCACATTAAATCAATCATTTTCATTTTAGCTGTGTCATATTACATACTTGTTGGTTTTCTCCAAATATTTGAAGCATAAAGTGTAAAATTTGAGATAACATCTTCAACTAGAAATTCTGACCAATGGGAACACTGCAGTATGCTGTACTTTATAAACAGCCACCTTTAAAATGGTTACATGTAAGCTGCAGGCAAAAACAGCTCATGAGATACTTACACATACTTGATGGTGGTGCTGCTGCTTTTCTATTGCCAGGTTGTTCGTTTAATACTGAGATAGTGGACATTCACTCTACCAGTGATCTGACCTCTGGCTGCCTCTTATTCTGTGGAATCAATTGTACCTCAAAATCCAGAACACAGTAACAACACATGGCACTAAATCAGGTACCTGCCTTTTTGCCTACCCAGTAGTAAAGATTACCAGAAAGACACTCACACATCCAGGTAACCATGGCTGGTTGCAGCTGCAAAAGACATTTTCTTGAAAATTCAGAAGACCAACATGCATCTAGCCCTATTTCAAGAGTTAATCACATTTCACTCTACTCTCAAAATCACTTATCCAACTTATTATAAATGCACTACACAGTGCCGGAAGGTCTCAGATGTTTAAAATCTGACCACAGAAAGAAACAGTATACTTATCTGACCAAAAAATATTGTTCTGTGGTGAAATAGCACAAAAAACTTGCAATAGATGAAAGCTTGAATAGAACAATTAATTACTTGTGGGATCAGCAAGACTTTCCTTGCCCAGCTTCAGTGATGAGTGTCAGAGCACACTTTAAAGAACTCCATGGAACAGATCAAAGAACCATTTCCAATTCTGCATAAAATGCATTAAGCTGCATCAATACAACGAACATCAAATTTTGCACTGTGGGGCAGAAAGAGAGTGCAGAACAGGTTCTTTGAAATCATCCTGTTTTGTTGTTTGTCTACTTTTCATATACAGGTTAAGACTGACTTGATATTTTGGAGATATTCACTAGGTGGTTACTAATGCTAACTAATTTCATTAATGGGTTTATCACTTTTTACACCTGCTGTTCAGGTTCATTACTTGCTGTAAACAGCAGCTCTTGTTCCCTTGTCAGGGAATCTCTCATTCTGCAGAGAGTCTTATGTCAGTGGCCCTGAGAAGGCAGTGATGTGGGAATTTGTTTGGTAAAGTGTGATAAGTGTGACATTCCACTTAATAATTATATTTTCAGTGAAGTAGAAAATTCCATATTTCACTAGCACCATAAAATGGCATCTGGAAGTGGTTTTCTTTCTAACTAGGCCACTGGAGGCCTGAGCTGAGTAGGAACAACTGGTCATTTTGCATTTTAGTAGGGACAATAATGAAAGGCTCTAATGTAAAGATACTTCTGACCTAGAGCAACCAAAACTTTTTCCAGTTTTACTGACAACATGATAAAGGTTATTCTGCTTTATAAATCACTCTACCTCCTCTATGCACATACACAGAAAAGTGACATCATTCTTGGATTATCCCGGTCTGCTTCTGCTGTAGCTGAAAAAGGTTGAGAATCCATAGGCAGAATTTTATGTCTTTCTCCAGAAGTGCATGACATTTCAGCAAACAGATAAAATTTGGTAAAAGCTCCTTATTACAATTATTATGAGCATTTTATTTTAGAGGAGGAAAGATGAATAGCTGTTTTCCTTTTCCTTTGTGGCATGCAAACTCCCTTACATTTACACATTATGCAAACTTCAAGGAGGAAGCAGTTAGCATGTCAGAGAACTAGCAATGATAACACTTGAGTGGAGCAGTCTGTAGCAGTCTCTTTAGTTTTACAACAGGCACATTAGTCTGGTTGTTAGCTGCTTCTCCTTAATTGGATTGCTTGCATAAATTGAAATACAAGATAGACATGTGATAGCTTTCTTTTTCACCGATCAGTCATGTCAAGAGAATGTTATGTATTTTATACAGAAAGTGGAAAAAGTGATAATTTGAAGAGATGAGAAGATGGTGCAGGGTAAAAGCTGATATTCTTCCTTTATAACAGATAGCCCCAAGTTGTAGAGGCCATTATTTTTTGCATTTTCAGAGCAAATGAACTTGACAGATGGCTGTGTCACCTAAACCCCTACCTACCAACTTGATTATGCAGAAAACAATACAATAGAAAAGAAATCATTACTGAAGGAACCTGGTTAGTCCACAGAGGGCTGAGCAGTGCAGAAGAACAAAATTACAGTTGTGGAATTGAACAGCAAGAATACATTTAACATAAAGTGGGTTACAGCAAGGCAATCAGTCATGGCTAAAGCTATTGTCTGGGCTTGCTTGCATTGTATATGAAGTAATCTGTCATCTACCACTGAATTTATGCTTAGTTTATAGTAGAAAAATACAAAGGTTTTGCCAGGACATGTTCTGGTAGTCTTAAGTAGCTCAACTATGGATCTATGAAATTAAAATTATGGGTATTCAGGGCATTTTTCTGCTTTCAATGTGTTTTGGAAGACATTAACACCGAAGTAGTTTCTTCCCCTTCTCCGCTGTTACTCAAACATTAACCAAATCATGCCACTTAAAAGCAAAACAGATTTGGCAAGACAAATATTCAGCACGGGTCCAGGTTATATACAGCACTATCATTAATCCATAAAAAGTTACACTGGATTTACTAGAAGTTTGGCTATGGAAGCTATAGAATGACATCCAGCAAGACAGGAACAGAACAGGGCATCACATAATTCTGGGGGTCCAGTGACCATTTCATTGTTAATTACACATTCTGTGAAAAAGATAAAAACTCTTATTAATATTATTACAAGATAAAATCTCTCATCAATATTATTAATATTTATCATAGGTATTATTATATGATCTCACACATCATTTGCAACAAAATGGGCTTCCAGTCTTTGTCAGTTCCTCTCAAAAGATTCAAGCTATACAATATACTTCTATATGCTTGAGGGCTTACCACCTGGTAAGACCTCATGTTAACTAATTATTTCATAGAATCATAGAATAGTTAGGGTTGGAAAGGACCTTAAGATCATCTAGTACCAGCCCCCCTGACAGGGGCAGGGACACCTCCCACTAAACCATGCCACCCAAGGCTCTGTCCAGTCCAGCCTTGAACACTGCCAGCAATGGAGCATTCACAACTTCCCTGGGCAACCCATTCCAGTGCCTCACCACACTTATAGTAAAGAATTTCTTCCTCATATCCAATCTAAACTTCCCCTGTTTAAGTTTGAACCCATTACCATTTGTCCTCTCACTACAGCTGCTAATGAAGAGTGCATCCCCAGCACCCCTATAGGCCCCTTCAGATACTGGAAGGCTGCTATGAGGTCTCCACGCAGCCTTCTCTTCTGCAGGCTGAACAGCCCCAACTTTCTCAGCCTGTCTTCATATGGGAAGTGCTCCAGTCCCCTGATCATACTCGTGGCCCTCCTCTGGACTTGTTGCAATACTTTCATGTCTTTTTTATGTTGAGGACACCAGAACTGCACATAATACTCCAAGTGAGGTCTCACAAGAGCAGAGTAGAGGGGCAGGATCACTTCCCTCGACCTGCTGGTCATGCTCCTTTTCATGCAGCCCAGGATACAGTTGGCTTTCTGGGCTGCAAGTGCACACTGCTGGCTCATTTTCATTTTTTCATCAGCCAAAACCCTCAAGTCCTTCTCTGCAGGGCTGCTCTCAATCTCTTCTCTGCCCAGCCTGGAGCTGTGCCTGGGATTGCTCCCACCCATGGGTAGGACCTTGTACTTGCCATGGTTAAACTTCATCAGGTTGGCATCAGCCCACTTTACAAGTGTGTCAAGGTCCCTCTGGATGGCATTCCTTCCCTCCAACATATCAACCGACCCACACAGCTTGGTGTCATTGGTAAACTTGCTGAGGGCACACTCAATCCCACTGTCCATGTCACTGACAAAGATGTTGAACAAGACCGGTCCCAACACCGATCCCTGAGGGACATCACTTGTTACTGGTCTCCAGTTGGACATTGAGCCATTGAGCAGAACTCTTTGCGTGCGGCCATCCAGTATGTTCTTTATCCACCGAGTGGTCCACCTATCAAATTGATGTCTCTCCAATTTAGAGACAAGGATGTCATGGGAGACAGTGTCAAACGTTTTGCACAAGCCCAGGTAGATGGCATCAACTACTCTACCCCTGTCCATCAGTTCTGTAGCCCCATCAGAGAAGGCCACCAGATGGGTCAGGCAGGATTTCCCTTAGTGAAGCCATGCTGGCTGTCACCAACCACCTCATTGTTTTTCATGTGCCTCAGCATGCCTTCCAGGAGAATCTGCTCCAAGAATTTGCAAGGCACAGAGGTGAGGCTGACTGGTCTGTAGTTCCCCAGCTCATCCATTTTCCCCTTCTTGAAAATGAGGGCTATATTTCCCTTTTTCCAGTCGTCGGGAACTTCACCCGACTGCCATGATTTTTCACATATGATGGACAGTGGCTTAGCAACTTCATTTGCCAGCTCCTTCAGGACCCATAGAAGGATTTCATCAGGTCCCATAGACTTGTATGCGTTCAGGTTCCGAAGATGGTCTCGAACCACATCCTCTCCTACAGTGGGCCCAGGGTATTCATTCTCACTGTCCCTGCGTCTGCCTTCCAAGACTTGGGTGGCATGGTCAGAGCATTTTCCAGTGAAGACTGAGGCAAAGAAGTCATTAAGAACCTCAGCCTTCTCCAAATCCAGGGTAGCCAGTTATCCCGATAGCTTCTGGAGAGGGTCCACATTATCCCTAGTCTTTCTTTTATTTGCAATGTAACTACAGAATCCCTTCCTGTTATCCTTAACATCCCTAGCCAAGTTTAATTCTAACTGGGCCTCAGCTTTCCTAACGTGGTCCCTAGCTTCCCAGACAACATCCCTGTATTCTTCCCAGGCTGCCTGTCCTTGCTTCCACCTTTTATAAGCCTCTTTTTTCCTTCGAATTTTCCTCAGCAGCTCCTTATCCATCCAAGGAGGTCTCCTGGCCCTCCTGCAGCACTTCCTTCTAGTAGGGATGTATCACTCCTGAGCTTATAGCAGGTGATCCTTGAATGCCAACCAACAGTCTTGGGCCCCCCTGCCCTCTAGGGATATATCCCATGGAATCTTCCTAAGCAGGTTCCTGAAGAGGCCAAAGTCTGCTCTGTTGAAGTCCAGGACAGTGAGCTTGCTGCACACTCTTCTCACTGTCCTGAGGATCTCGAATTCTACCTTCTCATGATCACTGCAATCAAGGCTGCCCTGGTGCATCACATTTCCAACCATCCCCTCCCTGTTGGTGAGGACGAGGTCAAGCATGGCACCTCTCCTTGTCGGCTCCTCTATTACTTGCAGAAGGAAGCTGTCTTCCACACAATCAAGGAACCTCCTGGATTGCTTGTGCTGGGCCGTACCATCCCTCCAACAGATATCAGGGTGGTTGAAGTCCCCCATGAGAACAAGGGCCTGCGAGCGTGAGGCTGTTCCTATCTGTCTATAGAGCGCTTCACCCATTGAGTCCTGTTGGTCAGGTGGTCTGTAAGAGATCCCCACAATAATGTCTTCCATTGCTGTTCTCCCTTTAACCCTGACCCACAAACTCTCTGTTGACTGCTCACCTGTCCCCAGACAGAGTTCCATACTCTCCAGCCTATTCCTGACATAAATAGCAACTCCCCCTCCCCGCCTGCCTGGCCTGTCTTTCCTAAAGAGCCTGTAACCTTCCATTCCAACACTCCAGTCATAGGAGCCATCCCACCATGTTTCTGCGATGCCTATGATATCATACCCCCGTAGACGTGCACACATCTCTAATTCCTCTTGTTTGTTCCCCATGCTACGGGCATTTGTATAGAGGCATCAATTAACTTCTTTTGAAATAAGTGGGATCTTCTAGTAAGTCATTAACACCATTGAATATATCTCCTTTAGCATGCCATATAATCCACACGGGCAGAAAGTTCAGCTGCTTTCATTTAGCAATTCCCTTTCAAACAGAATTTGGCACAAATTCACATCCTGATGAGAAAATATTTCATTATTTTTTTCTTGGAGCCGTAGTTGCATCCTTTTTTTATAATGACAAGGTAACTTTTTGAGGTAACCAGATTTTATTACATTTGCCTTACAATGGAGATTAAATATTATGACTTCATTTTATTCTAATTCTTTTTCATTAAATGATAATCACATCATGAACCACAAGAACAAACATGGATAAGTTAGTGATGTCTTCATATAGGAGACTCAAATTTGATAGCTGTTGCCTTTAGTACTCAAACCTTATTCTGTTAATTAAATAAAGCCTAGATTTTCTCATTGTACTTACTCATTTAATAATGCAGTGACTTTTGTAAAAGCTTCAGACAACTAAAAAATTATTGGTGAAAAACAGTAAGAAAGAAATCCTAATACTGCATTATTTGTGAATCAATCCATAATGTACAAAGAAAAGAAAGAGAAAAAAGAGAAAGACATTGACTTACTTATTGGGGGGGAGTAGAGGGGATGTTGGAAATAATCCCTCAAATATAGAACCTCAAACTAGATTTAAATAATAAGGTACATCTCAATTACTGCACATAAGGGCTCAACTGGGTAATAAAACACAACCAAAATGCATAGACTTGCAACACGATAAAATGACTTCCCTCTGTAGTGTTGCATTGGAAAGACATGTTTCTCAGCACAGTTTGATTCCTAGTGTAAGGGAAACCACAACACTCCTTTCTCCTGCGTTGTGCAATATCTTTCTTTCAAAGACAACATTATATGGATTATAAAGATGAAAAAGAGATCCCCAGATTAGCTAGGTTTTAAACACACATACAATCATACTGCACCTTTTCTTCTTCACCTCATCCCTTTTCTCACTCATGTGGACTTTATGCCCAGAATTAATACCAAGTGTGTTTGCTCACAGATGGGTGCATTAAAAAGACTTGATGCAGGTGGTAGAGAGTCAAGGCTACTGGGAAAAATTAAGGGAGTGGGGAAAAAACTCTCACTACAGAGCATACAGTGGGTTTTCCCTGACAGAAATACTTCTCATTCCAGTGCCAGGCTTCTCTGCTATTCAGTATGTAAATGACTAGTTCCCATTTTTTCTTTGTCCCTTTTTGGGACAGTCATACACTGACGTCACTGGAAACCCACACCAGTGGCAGGTCACCAAGAGCCCAGGAGCAAGAGTCTCACTCCCAGAACTCTTCAGTATCCTGAAAAAAAAACAAAAAACAAAAAACAAACAAACAAAAAAAAAAAAAAGAAAAAAAACCACAAAGAAACACAAAACCACCCAAAAAAAGAATAAAGACAGGAAAGAGGATGGTGTGTCCAAAAAAAAGAATTTCTGTCTTCATTTCTCTGCCACTTCCCAGCCCCTTGCTACCATACTAAAAACACTTTACTCAGCTAAAAAGCCAAACACTCCTTGAGATATGTTTTAAACTCAACATGTGATCCAAACTCTGCAGATTAAGTCTCCTGTATTTCCCCAATACTGCAATCATTAGCAGCTCAAACAACTCTACAACATCTACTTTGCAGCCTTGTGTCTCTTCTCTTGGACTTATGTCCAAAGACCTGAGAGTCTGGAATATATAGGGTTGCAGCCTAATTTAGGGAAGGAGTGAAGAGCTCACATCCTCCTGTGAGGGCTTGGGGGCACCTAGATGAATATAATTTGGTTTTCCATCCCAGAACTGGTCTTCAACTTTTATGTGTTGGTACAGGATTTCCAGACCTCTACTACATTCAGCAAAATGAATGTTTTTGACACACAACCAGAAACCCCATGCTTGACTGCAGGATAACCCAAGAAAAATTGATATTTAATAGTGAAAACTTATGCATAAAGTGTAGACGTAAAACAAAAGCAAGGTATGTGTGAAATACCTTGCAAACGGGAAGCATTGCCTCATGAAGTTTCCTGAGCCCAGAGAAATACATGAGCAAGGAAAAAAAAGGGCAGTTTAGATTATAACTACTCATTTGGATGGGGATTTGTTATGGAGAATACTGGGGGAAAATGCCCAAAACAAAGCTGAAGCACTCTCACAGAAGACATAGAACAAACATAATCAAAATAACTCAGTGGGATAGGAAGGACGTAATCCACTCCGGAGTTCAACTAACGCTTAAGCAAGTGTACAACTGACAAAAACATACACTTTCTATTAAAAACAGAATATGAGCATGGCAAATGACTCGGACACCTTCATATGCACTGACCCTAATTACTACAGAGCAGAAAGGCTTATTTTGGTATCCAATTCTACTGAGAGATAAAAACACAGATTTAGAAATCCTAAAAGAAATTGCTAAAACCATCTTCAGTACTGAAAGCAAGCTGGACTTTTCCCACTCTACTGAACAGCAACTCTTCTGCTTTATCCTCAACCAACGTGATTTCTTTACCATATCCAGAGCACACACTCCCAATATTGATGTCAGTCTTATACATGCATGTATCTATTTATATACTGTTAAAAGTCCTAATTACAGTAATCTTTTTCAGTCATTGACTCATATTCAGCTCACCATTGCAAAATTATTTTTCATCTTCCAATCATTGCTCCAGTTCTGAGCTCTTCCACCTATCAGAAGAATGTCCAAAGCCTCCATGAGAAACTCAGAGGTTGCAAACAGTTAAGGAAAGAGCGCAACTTCTCAAAAATGTCTCTGGAAATCACTGGAAACTGATGTTTCATCATCCCAAATGCAAAGGACATTGTGGTGGATACATCTGACTTTTAGGTAGGAACAGCAATTAAATTCTAGAGAACGTATTTATTAATTCATTGACATATATCTGCATCACCTCAAGTCCTGTATCACATTGGGATGGAGTCTGACAACCAGGTTCAAAACAAGTTCTTTTCCCTCCTTTCTTACTAAATCTTGAAAGAGCTGACTAGTTCATTTCAATTAATCAAATTAGTTCAGAAGTAAGGTTTTGTGAATATCAAGAATGTCATTCCATTTTACCCGAAAACCCCACAGCCTTACAGATAGCAGTTTAGCACAGTTTTATCAAGACCATCACCCTAGCTTCCTGGTTTCAGACATTTTACTCCCCTCCTTTCATATGCATTCAGAATTTTGCCAGAGCAACTCACTTTTCTCTTGCTACTCGAATTCCCGATACCCGTCAGATTAATGACAGGGTAGGATGTAATAGTGATCCTCTTCTGCTGATGGACTCCACACTGAACAAAAATATCTCTCTCATTTAAAACTAAACAGCAGATTACAAGAATCACATTCTCCCTCCTCTAACCTCTGTCTGTGTTTTTGCTTCACCTAGGGTAGATTTTGATCTTGCCTTGGTCATTTCCTGGTGTACTTTCAGCCCTGCACCTGAATCAAAGACACATGTTTCCCACAAGCTAAAAATTGCTTTGAGGAGCAACTTTCCTCACACTTCACACTTAGCATATCAGTTGCTTGTTCATCTCAATTTTGATATATTTTTCTGTAGCGTAAGTAATCCAAAACTACTGCATGAAATGAACCTACTTTGATTAATTGTTCTATTTAATATTATTACCCTAATAGGGATATTTTATTTTATTTAGTGGGTTAATTGTTTGTGCGACTGCAAAAGCTTAAGATAAGAAAGGTATCACCTTGTCTCTCTCCTTAGCAGGATACAGTTGTCCCCAGGTATATAGAATCATAGAATCATAGAATAGTTAGGTTTGGAAAGGACCTTAAGATCAGATAATGGTTGTTCATCTTGCTTTAAATACATATTCTCGCCTTGAAGTTTATGCCTTCTCTTTATCTCCCCAAGTAATTATATTACAGTTTTTTAAATGAAGGGCTTTTTTTTTTTCCTCTACATTTAATCTGCAAACATAATTAATGACACGAAATTAATGACATGTTTTGCAGCTGATGAAGTGCACAGGGCTATCCCTTCAATAAGTAATATTCATTGGCCACAGCTACCTTGCTCATATGCATCTGGACCTAGGAATTCTTCAAAATCAACACATTTCTCAGCTACCCCACTTCTCAGCTACCCTGGGACTATCTTGGACTGCAGAAGTTTTATAGACAGCTCAGGCTACAAACCCCGCTTGCCTTTTGTAGCAGGTGACACTGGGACCATTTACAAAGACTCTTGGTACTCAAATTAAGGCAAAAGGGGTATGTAGAATACACCAGTCTGGGACACAATTCCCTGTTATTGTCATGGGAGCTACATACAGAATTGGTCATTCTAACAAGTGGGATGTGAATCTCTTTTTTTCTTAAGCCCCTAGATACAATATGAAAATGTGAAACTGGAACAGGTGTGGTAACTAAATGTCTGTGTTTCAGTGGTTATTTGCTTCCTGAAATCAGTTCTAGAAATGAGTAAGTATGCGAAATGCTCTGTGAATTCAAGTTCTTGTAACACATACACATAACTATGCCTAATTATTGCTTTTGTAATGGCTGGGGTTCGGTAACCTGTTCTCTTCACCAGCAGGCTTCAAAAGACAAAATCCCAGGACTTGATCCTTTCAGAAACTATGCATGTATTCTAATTGTAAAAAAATCAGTTGTATACCCTGGCATTGGCTTTTACAGATGAATCTCATCTTGCTCTTAGAGTCCAAAAAACTGCTAGAGTTTGCAACATAATTCTTCAAAACTTTTACTCATATTCTACAACATGCTGCAAGGCAGTTAACAATTCTTAGGTTTTCACAGCATTAATTTACTGATGACATCATCAGTTTTTGTCACTGTAGAGTTTAGCGGTCCTGAGTAAAGCTGACCATGGAAGTTTTGAACACTGATTTATTTTTTTTTTTCCCCCTTCTTCTGTAGCATAAGGGAATGATTTATCATCTTCTTCTGGGACATCAGCCAGAGGCAAGAAATAGCTCTAATAACATGCTCTAATGTGACTTATACTGACTGTGGGTTTAAAAACCTGGTCAACAAATGTGCTGTACCTGGACATAGGAAGAGCAACCATCAGGAAAGACAGGAAAGCTTTTTAAACAAGCACATGACACCTACCACACACCAAATCACGGAACCCAGCTTTCTTTCCAAAAACCTTAGATGCTTCTTTCACTTGTATTTGAATGTATAGCATTTTCAACTTCATTTTTATTATTTAAAAATATCTGAATAAAAATATAGTGAAAAATGTATCTCAAAGCCAGGAAAATGTAGACTAGTACATAAATTTCATGTAGAAACTTTCTTTCTCAATAAGGTTTTAGATTTTTCCTAGCATTATTTTTATTAATTTTTTCCTTGACATTGTATCACAATACAAACTTGAAAAAACAAACCTAAAACATCAGAAGACAGACAAACTGCAACTATTGCCCTACGTACAGAGTAAACATGAAAGCAAGTATGAAAAATCATTTCACAGGATTCCTATCTCTCTGTTGCCTCAGATTCATTCATGTGTATGCACAAAAGAGAAGCACATTGGGTGCAATTAGATGCTACATTTCCTAATATGACAAAGCTGGCTATTTTCTGATTTATATAGCAGTCCTATAAGCGGTCATACTGACATACTGATACACAAGAAGAAGCAAAAACTGTAGTACAAGGATGGGAACAAATGGAAAAATGCTGGGGGAAATAGGATCTCCTTATGCTGAAGGGGAAGGAAAAAAAAGCAGATAGTTGGAGAAATGAATTTTATAGAAAGAAAATTAATTTTAGTTTAGAAAGCAGATAGAGATAATTTAAAAACAAGTTTTTAGATTGGTCTCAGATTTATAACATTTCTTGCATGTAAAAAAACAGAGAAATAAAGAATGGGAAACATATATTTTCATTTTGCATATATGCAGTGTAAGAAAAAAGAGATGCTTCAGACATATGTGGGTAAGTAACGACAAACATTTACACTAACTGCATTTGGTCTCTTTCTTATTTGCTTTCCTGCATATTTATTTGAGTAAATTCTTGGTCTCCTTAATGTTCATTTGAAAAGACTGGAGCCCAAAGCCGGCATGTTTATAAACATGTTAACTTTGGTTGCATGCATAAATGAAACTTATTTTTTTCAGACCAATGGAAATCATTTTGGACAGGACAGGAACTGTTTATGTAGGTAAAATCATTCAATAATTCATACAGTCATTCATACAACTACACCAAGCAAGATTATTAGCTGAGGTAAACGGGTGTAGTTTTATAGTCACATGATGTTTCACACCTCTATACTTTGATGTTTCTGCCTCATATAGATAAATTAAGAATTGTATAATTGTTCTGTGCAGTTGTATAATTGTTCAGTGATATTAGGTATTCAAATGTTGAAAAGAATTAAATTCTTTTCTCTCACACTTGAATACTGACACATAACACTTGCTGATTTTTATATTTATTTCTAATTATAGTACATTCAAGACTGTTAATCAGCCACGAATAAATATTTTAAATTAACATTACCTTATTGTAGTAGTAAAGATGAGCAGAAGTTCAGATGGAACACGTTTCAGATTACTAGGGTGCAGTCCTATGGTAAATCTCATAAACACCAGATTATGTCAAATAAAATAAAAGTTTTAAATACATTTTTTAAATTGTTTCTACATGGCAAAAATATCCTACGAAACAGAAATAAGTTATTGCTTCTGAAAGAGTGAAATCACTAATTATTTTTCAACAGAAATGCATCAGCTCAGTGTTTTGAGATTCACTGGTATTTCTCTTCTTTTTCAAAATTTGCCAAGTTTTCAAAAAGATTGCTTCTGAAGCCTTATTCCTCTTTAGAAACAGGAGTTTACCACAACTAATATCCTTTTTTTCTCAGCTACCTCTTCTATAGTTATGTCATTTCAAATGCAACAGAAGCACATAAATTAATATGTTATTACTCCTTCAGGCACTGGATCTTCTTAGTAAATTAGTTCAGCATCTCATCAGTCCACAAGCCCCTCTCAAGCTGTACTTACTCACTGTACAAGAATGGTGCTGAGTGTATATTCTCAAAAAACCTTTCTCTTTTCTATTTAGCTTATAGGGATGACCAGGTTTTAATGACAGTTTTCAATATAATTGCACAACAAGTTCTGATGCAGAAATTACTTATAAGCAAATGAGTCAGCCACCAAGGAAAGAAATTCTTTCTTTTCCTCTGCTTGGGAACCTAAGGAAAATTTCTGCCCCTCATCTGGAGGATTCGCATAGGTTGGGGAAGAGCAGGTTAGTGCCAGCTCTGCTCTTGATGCGCGCACCATCCGGCAGTTGCAGGGTAGGATGATTCTGGGGGAACACTGTCAAGACCACTCTGCTGCTGCTTGAAAGAGGATCAGCATCAACATCTTTCTAGAATATGCTGCTGGTTTTAGCATATGTGATAACAGGTTGAGACTGGACATGACCACTGCTTATGGGACCACATTTCCCTAGCTGATGAGGGATTCATATCTGTCTTTACACTACAAGAAATCTGAGTTTGAAGTTTATTCTCCTTGAGCCCTGCTTAAGCACACAACTCAGTGTCCTTATTGTTTATCTTCCATATTTGCTGGAGTCCATGATATATGGCAAAAACTGTAAAAGTTTTCAGGGTACAGTATATAAGATATACCAGCAAATTACAGCACTGAATCCAAATGAACATTTATTTCCTGATGTGGAAGAGAGAACTCCTGAAGCAAATAAATTTTAACATATAGGATGGTACAGTAAACCACTTTCCAGATTTTTCTTGGAAAAGAAGTTAAAGCAGGAAGCTACCTAAGAGTCAGCCTATACAAAGAATAACCACAGGAGCAGGTATTTACATCCAAACTTGAAATCAAATACATATCTCAAACTCAAAATTATTTTCTGCTTGCAGTTGTTGTCCCACCTGTTACATACTCATTATCCTTTATGTGTAGGTAGATCATTGGGTGGTCTTACAAAACAGTCTTCTGGAGGAAAAGACTACACTGATGTAGCCACTCCATCATAGAAAACTACTAGGTTTGCCTGGCAGGACTTGCCCCTGGTGAAGCCATGCTGGCTGTTTTGCATCACGTCCACATCCTCCATGTGCCTTAGCATAGCTCCTAGGAGCATCTGTTCCATGATCTTGCCAGGCACGGAGGTGAGGCTGACAGACTGGTTGCTTCCAGAGTCCTCCTTTCTACTCCTTTTAAAAATGGGTGAAAGGTTTCCCTTTTTGCAGTCATCAGGAACTTCAACTGACTGCCATGATTTTTCAAATATCATGGAGAGTGGTTTGGCAACTACATCAGTCAATTCACTTAGGACTCGGGGGTGTATGTATCTCATGAGGTCCTATGGACTTATGTATGCTCAAGTGCCTTAAATGGTCACAAACCTGATCCTCTCTTACAGTGGGAGGAACTTTGCTCCTCCAGTCACTGTTTTGTGGTACATCCACTCAAGAGATATGGGAAGGGAGACTGCCAGTGAAGACTGAGGCAAAAATACTGTTGAGTACCTCAGCTTTCTCCTTGTCTGTTGTTATCAGCTTGCCAGTCATGCTCATTGGAGAGTTTTCTTTGAGAGAGGTTTCTTCCTTTTCTGGCTGACATACCTGTAGAAGCCATTATTATTATTATTATTATTATTATTACTCTTATTGCATCCCTTGCAAAGTTCAGCTTCAGCTGCACCTTGGCCTTCCTGACCCCATCCTTGCAAAACTGGGAAGCGTTCCTATACTCTTCCTAGGATACTTGTTCCTACTTCTGCTGTCTGTGCATTTCCTTCTTGACTTTTACTTTGACCAACAGGTCTCATGCAGCCATGTTGGTCTCTTGCTGTCCTTTCCTGATTTCTTACACATGGGGATTAAGAGCTCTTGCACTCCATGGAAAGTCTTAAAGATCTGACAGCTCTCTTCTGATTCCTTGTCCCTTGGGGCAGTTTCTCAGGAGATGGCAGTGTGCTTTCCTAAAATTCAGTATCCTCCTGACTTTACTCTTTCCCTGACCCATATCCCTCAGAACTGCAAACTCCACCAATGCATGATCACTGGAGCTCCAGCTGCCTCAAATCTTGGCATCTCTGTTGACCTCACATATGTGACCATGAGGTCCAGTATCATATTCCCTCTGCTAGGGCTACCATTACCTGGTTTAAGAAGTTACTCTCAGTGTGCTCCAGGAGTGCCTCAGATTGCCTGCAGCTCTCTGTGCTACTTTTCCAGCAGATGTTAGGGTGGTTGAAGTCCGCTAACAGAAGAGCCTGATAGCTGGTGTAAGAAGGCTTCATCAATAGGCTCCCCTTGATCAGGCTGCCTGTAGTAGACACCAACCAGAAGGTTCCCTTTGTTGCCTCGGTCTCTGATTCTTATCCATAAGCTTTCAATCTGCTTGTGGCTGTTCTTCAGAGAAACTCTTCACACTATCCATATCTTGTAGAAGAAAACACCTCAGGCCCTCCATTCTTACCTGTCCTTTCTGAACAGCCTGTAGCCATTGACAGCTGCACTCCAGTCATAGGATTCATCTGACCAAGTTTCAGCAAAGGCAGTTAGGTTGTAGCTTATAGCAACACAGTGGCTTCCAGCTTCTCCTGTTTGTTGCCCATTCTGCATGCATTGGTGTAGAAACACTGCAGCTAGGCTTTGGCCATCATCTTCTTAGAGGAACACCCCTTAATTCCTTTAGGGAGTTCCTCAGGAGTCCCTGGCTCATCTCCATGAGACTTCAAGAACACTGCAGTGTAGTCAGCACATCTCGGAGCAACAGACTAAGGGCCCTCGCTAGCACCCTGACCCTCTAACCTTGATGTGTCATCCCACAGCTTGTCATAGGCAAATCTGATATTATCCCCCTCCCCTATCAATTCTTACGTACTCTGTGGGTTTTAGAGCTGGATTCACAACAAAGTAAATACCATTAATTAGAAGTTATCATGTAAGAGTAAACACTGTCACTTATGCATATATAGTACTCACTATCAAAGGAGTAAGACAACCAGCAGTTAAGACCAGGCCACTGAAAATTTCACCCTTTTGTGAAATTCTGACCAAAATAAACCTGGGGAAGCCTGTAACAACTTTATCACTGACTAAACTCCATTTTACCTTCCACTAAGGAGCTCAGTGTTTCCAGCCTCAGTGACCAAAATATCTTTAGAAGTTATAAGATTTCCATCATTTCAGGTCATGGCTCTGAGAAACAAATCCAATTTCTACTACTGAGATAACAGGGAACTTTTGGTTTGGGAAGCAGCAATACATAGTGGGTTTGGCTTTTTTTTTTTTATTTCTTCTTTCATATCACACTAACATAAAAGTGAAATTACATTTTGACAAATGAGACTGTTTTCATAGGGTTAGAGTGAGTTTTGGAAGGACAAAGGAGTATAATTCTCTTTAAAAAATGTAAAGTTTCAACAAAAGAAAAATACTTGGTGTTGTGGCAGGTTTCTTTTAATTCTCTGATAAAATTATATAGGATTCTATTGTATAGAAATGATATTTAATTTTGAAAGTTAGTATTTCTGGTGAGGCAAATATCATAAAAGCCCGACACAGCTCCATAACCACAGGATTGCCTTACACCACTTGCCACAAGAAGACCTTGTTCTCATTTTTACAAGCAAGTACCAGACCTGACCTGTTAGTCCATTTATGTAAATAATAAATCCAATTCCCGCTGCAAGCTCCTACTAAAGCTGTGCCATTAGAGCCATCGTGTCATTTAGGCAGTCAGTGGAGAATCAAAGACTGCCTATGCTGCAGCAGCCCACTGCTATGTTTCTAAGAAAATGGGCTCTTAAAAAAGGAAATGTCACACCGCAGTGTGAGAGATAACAGAGGTATATCTTTAGAGCAGCAGGCAGGGACTGTAGAAACACTCTCTGTAAATGACTTTGATCCCCTAGTGTGATGAATCATGAAGTCGCAAATCCTTTTTAGCTAATTGCTATCAGCTTGTGAGATTTTTCCTTCCATGTTCAATATCAATTTTCAGGGCCATAGGAGATAGCACTTCTCCCCCGAGTCTGCTGGAGACTTACAGCTAAAACTGAACTAGCACCACTTAACAGTTTAAAGGGGGAAGTCATTTAATATGACACTGGTGCTAGTAACTAAAAGGGAAAAATATTAGGAGCAAATACATGGAATAGTAAACCTTTCTACTGTCAGTGACCTTCCGTTAAAAACTGTCTTATCCATACCTGCATAGTATCAGTGCAGCTATCTCAAAGCAAAAGAAACTTTAATTATTCAAAAGTGATAAGCTGGGACTTGGGAAAAAGGAGAATGAAATTTGGTTATTCTTCAGTCCTAATTACTTCACCATTAAAAACAGATAATAAAACAAACTTTTTAAAGACTCTTTGAACCCTACTTTCAGCCTGAATGGAAAATTTAGAGTATCTCTTCTACTAGTTAATTTTGAACAAACAACACTTAAAGCACAAATTTCCCTCCAATTTTCACATTCAGGACAATCTAATTAAAATGGATTAGATTTCCAAGGAAATATGTAGATTTCTTCCTTGTTCAGTTCAATGGGATTTTTCTGTAAAAGTTTATCATCACTGCTTATCCATAAAGTTATGCAAACCAGAAGCTACTTCTTTGAATCATCACAACATAGGCACCTTTGCAGGCTATAGGGGGACATAAATCCATGCAATGTATGAACACTGCCAGACTCTTAGAAATTCTGAATTCATATTTGTCTCCTGGAATTCAGTAGCCATTGAATGCAGCCGACATCTCTGGCAGTTAAAAACTCTCAGTAATTAAACTTGGATTCAGTATCAAATTTCATGCCACCTAAAATCTAGAACTTACAGAAGAGTGAGAAGGCAAACTGTTAGGCTAGCTGTTGAGATGGTTGCGTAAAGCTGAAAAAATAGAGTACCTCAAAAATTTCAGGAAAGTTTGCTTGAAAAAAAACCAAATTAACTTACTTTTGCTGAATACTTTAGAAGTTTAATTAAGCTGAACTTTCACTGTTGTGCCTATGATGTCTCTAGAGAGTAATTCACTGGAATCAATATTCACAGAAACCACAGTTTGCCATCCTAGATTAGGAATATTTTTTAAATGTGTTTATAAAAAACCCTAATGGTAATCCAGGGATTACAGTCACCCATTTAAGGATAACAGTCAAGCCTAATTTCAGTGAAAAATTAGGTTTCATTTGTCACAGGCAGGCCAAGATTTAATCACCAAAATTATTGAGACAAATTTTAAACCAGAAATATTCTTGTTGAAAAGTAAATGAAAAGTAATTTTCAATTTATTCTTTCTTGAAAATTATTGTTAGTCTTCTTATCAAAAAAAATGTCTAACATTAAAGTAGAGATGTATTTATTTAAGGTGGGATAGTCTTCTGAAATGGAAATGTGGCAAAGATCATAGGATTTTAACATACAGACTGAAAATATAAAATGTAAATTGAGACAATGATTTAAGTTTAGCTAAGTACCCAGACTCTGAGCTGATATCCGAATTTATTTCCTTCCTGAGGACCAGGTAACATTGTGACAACAAAGCTCAGATTTCTGAGTACTTTCCCAGTTTTGTATGCTTACCCAAGTTTTAAATGTTCCCCCCAAGATGTTTCTTATACAAGCTTCTTAGCACACAGAGCTGCTGCATCTGCTACTCTGAATGACATAAGAATAGAGTAGGACACTTCTCAGGTTTCACCTTGCATCTGGGCTCCACATCACAGTGTTAATTTAACTTGTATGTATTTTTTAATATGCTTCACTAAATACCCAAATGAGAACAGTAAAATTTCTCATGGTTTTTGCCTTATTTAGCTTTTCTTCTCTGAAAGTTAACTTTAAAAGTTTAGCGTACCATCTGTGTGCCCAGATCACAACACCATCAATGATAAATTCAAAGTACCTGTATTCTGAAATCATACCACTTTGAAATATTTGGTAAGGTGTTGGCTCACAACTTGCTCATAAATAACAGAATTAGAACTATTTCTTATTTCTAGCATATTTACAAAGCTGTTACTGTAACTGAGCAAGGAGAGGAGTCTGAAGAATCAAATCTTTTCCTCAGAGAGAAAAATGTAAATGTCAAGCTTGATGCGAACTGGCTTGATAGCAGGGGTCAAAGTCTGAGGAAGTCAGGCAATTAATTTGACTCTAAGATCCTTTGATTTCCCCAAAATATTAAACATTTAAGTTATGAGATGAGAGAAAGAAAAAAAATGCTCCAAAAATTTTGGACAGTGCAGTCACTTACAGAAAGTCTTCAGAGAAGTTTCATGTTTAAAAATTGTTTTTCATTTTTGCAGGAAGTGAAGACAAAGACCTCACTCTAAAATGAAAGTCGTCAAAGCTGGGTGAATAGATTTAGACATTTCTTGATGATGAAAATTTCTACATTTACATACATGCTACAGCTGTTATTGCAAACTTAGAAATTGTACATGTACTGTGCTCAATTAAAACTTCTTAATTTATACAAAGTTAAATTTGCTTTAAAGCTAAAAAATAATTTGTGACAAAGGGGACAGAAACATAGGTGATGCAGAGTTTACTGGGAAAATTTTGTCTGCTATCCTCTATGATTGTGATTATATTATGATTTTAAAGACTATCGTTAGTTTCTTCAGACACCAGTGATGTTAGTCCTAAGAAGTTAAATTCTTGAATTCTTTGAACTGATTCATGGATTTGGCCCAATTATTGCTGTTCTAAATAAGAAGAAAGTTGTGTATGAAACAAAGTCTATCTAAATATTAAAAATGCATGTATCTAAATCTGTATTTTGAAGAATTTGAATTAACAGCGTAATTGTTTACTCTTAAGCACAGAAAAACTATTTTTAATAAACAGAGGCACTGACTTTCAGTGATAATCGATCTTATGTATGTCATCTAAATTTTCCAACATGGTATACACAATTTTCCACCATTTATCTGCTGATAAGCAATGTAGTTATCAAAATAACATTTCAAACAGCAAAAAAGGTGATATCCAACAGTAAAATTCCCTAGGTCATTAATTATGCAAGCAAATTTAAATTTTTGGATCTGCTCTGAGTTTGCTGAGGAAGTTTGAGTCAAATATTTTAACTTCTGATCAGTGATTTTATTCAATAGCTACTTTAGTTATAGCTTTAAAGAAATAATACATAATGAAATAAAGATGTACAAAAAGTGCATTTGAAGTTTTAAATAAAATGGGGGCAATAAAGCAGAGGTTATTCTAGGACCCACAGGGATGATACAATACCTGCTAGAACAATGAATCTCAGTAAGAGTGACACTGTGCTGTTGGTGAGGTTGACTACTGCAGTTCAGAAGAAAGCTAACTTTGTCCATTTTCCATCTTCTAAAAATTTTATGAAAGAGCACCTCTGGCAATCACTGTCAGCACTAACATCAGATTTGTGCTGGTCATCATCTGGGTGACTTCAGCACCAGAAAACTGAAAAAAAAATCAACATTCTTGCCCTGGATCTTCACTGTATAATTCTCACTGATGCTGGTGGATGTCCTAGCTATACAGAGGGTAAAGGATAAGGTCACAGGATAATGAATTTAACTCTAGGTTTTTAAATGAGGGGGGTTGAGTAGTTGGGTTTCTGTCTTATCTTTTTTTTTTTTTTTAAATGGCATCTTTTTCTTCCTCAGGGAGATCTGCAGGCTGTGGCTTTTTGCCTTTGAACATCCTCAAGTCAAGCATCAAGAAAAGGTGATGAGGGTTAGGGAGGCTCCCTTGACATTTGGTGCACTGGCATCAGCCTTTGCAATTATGGACCACCTTTCTAGCAGACGGTAATTGAAAAGTGTGAACCACATGGGCTCTAGTCAATAATAGCGTCAGCATACAAATGACACTCTGAGCTTTCTGTGTTCACCATCCACTGTTTTTGCTTTTCACCTTTTATCCTTCTCAGCATCATGACTTAATCCACTCTAATGAGGTGAGCTCTATTGCCAAAAATCTGCAGCAACACAGCTCTCTTCTGGCACCACTTGGGGTTTGTAAGGAGTCAAAAAAATTGTGAGTCTGTCAGCTTTCCAGAAGGGACAACAGTGCACCCTTTGAAGTCTTCTCAGCTTTTCTGAACTCTCTTTTGAGTACCGGCTTCTTCCACACTTGCTGAGGAATGCATCCCACCTTTATAAGACTTGTTCATTACGAACTCAAGGTGACCAGAGCAGAGCATTTGAGTTAGTTTAGTACAGGCCTCTCTGAGCTTGAAGGTCATTATTGGTGGCCACATGTCACTGTTTACAAACAGCAGGTGACTGCCAACAGTGGTGAGTGTGTGAATTTCCTTTGCTCTCTTTTCCATACCCATCTGTCCACGTTTCTGGAATTGTATGTATCTGCTTGTAGCAAAAGCTTCCAAAGAGAATGCCAAGATATTGTAGATGGTAAGACATAAAAAGAAGATAACCAGCTACTTCTGAGTGACTGAAAGGAAAATAGTTAATTTGACAGACTCTTTATTCTTCTCTTTTCTCACACTCAATTCTAACTTAAAGTCACAGAAGGGTATATTGTCCATGTAGCACTTACAAAGAACACTTACAAAGACCTGGAATTAATGAGTTCTGCCTAACTATAGGGTTTTCATCAGATTGCAAAATGGACCCAGAAAAGTCCTATATATGTGTCAGTCATAAATAAATGCCATAAATAAATAAATGTTATATCAAACTGAGCTCAACAAAATGCACATTAAAATAAAAAAAAAACCAGATTTAATTGTGTAAATATTAATCCTTAGAAATGGCACAGTATGCTTATCAATAATTCTAACTTCAATGGCAATGGAGCCGGAGGGTGGGGGTAGGGAGGAGAAGAAATACAATGGAAAGTGGGATTAGACCACATGGCTTTAATACACATATACACAACTGAGGAAAGCGGAGAATTTTGCCTCTTACACTTCTTGGACCTCTCTCTCCTTTCTTCATCTCTAATCTGTTTTTTGCCAATTCCTTTTGATCTATTGGGGGCAGGCAAGCCAGGTCCATAAGTACAGATGGAGTAAATATGGAGATTAGCCTCTTCTCGTACTGCATTAGCTCCTAATACCTGATTAAGCCCAGAATCATGCAATTGTCTCCGTGTTGGCTATCAGAGTGGCAGGGCACAGAAGGGGGCAGGATGAAGGCTGATTTTGTAATGGATACTTATTTTATCCCAGTGCTCTAAGAAGATTAGGCCTGAGGGTGTCACATTAGCCATGATCTCTGGGCCTTTGGTAGGCTCTTGCAGTTTTCAAACACCTCTGCTTCAGCCGTAGAACAAACAGGCAGCTTGGACGCTGTGGCACCATGTTGTGGCATGAATAATTGCACACTGCAAACTGTTTGAAGATCACAAAGTGCTGCGTAAATTACCCAGTTTGGGCTTAGTAGAAGTGATTTGTGGTGACTTACTGAATCTTTTCACAGTTCGGCATTAAACTTTCCACATTTCTCTCTATCTGGGATGGAATGAAAGTTGAGTCATATCTTCCTTTATTCTTATCAGATCAATCTTTATAAAGCCAGTTTGTATAAACTGTTGTACTGTATGCAAACCCTGCGTGCAGCACTTTGTATTTGGTACAGGTTCAATTATATTTAGTTGAAACACCAAAAGATGCCTATTCAGCGCAAGCCCTAAATCAGTTCATGTGATGAATGCAAGAACATGTTCAAAACCATCTGTATGATACATGCCAAAATAGAACATGTGAAAACCTGTAGTTTTTTTTTTTTTATGAATGTTTCCAGCAAGCATTCCTTTTTGCTTAGAAATAAGTTTCAACTTAATCAATGAGCAAGCAAAGCAAAAAAAGCTAAAATTACCTTTCACTCACTTGAGAAAACTGAATTCTAGGCCAAAGTGAAACCAGGAATGTAGGAATATAGAATGTAAAAAACCAAAACCAAAACCAAAACCAAAGCAAACAAACAAAAAAACACAAAAGGAAAAAAACTGAGAGTATTTAAAAAAGAGTACTAATTGAAATAAACATATGTAACTTTTGTGCCTGTAATCAAAACTCACTTTTACATTGTTGTGGTTTTTTTTAAAGCATGTTTCATTAGAACATAAGTTATCACTCAAGTTCATAAATATAATTCTATTGAAATTAGCTAATAAATGAAATGTTTTTCTCTTAACAAATTATATACAAAGCACTATAGAAACACATGAAAGTATTAGGAGCCAGTGAGAAACATATTATTTAATAAGCTAAACCTTGCAAAATAAAATTCTATAGCACTATTTTATCAGCAATAGCTAAAACATTAGGGTATAGGGATATTTTTCTCTGCTTCTGACTGAAAAGGATCCCTTCTACTTTTCTTTTTCCCTCGAGCCAGGGGAGAGGAAGAAATACAATATAGCCTTCTAGATTTGTATTGTAATAGCATTGCTGTGGGTGCATATACCTTTATGCCCTACTTGAACTAATAATGCTTCATTGAAGCCAAGCAAATTGGCAGGTGGAAACCTGCAATTTTAAGTCTAAGAACAAATTTTTAAAGTAATATAGAAAATTTAGTTTGTGTTCTCATGCTGCAGCCTATAATCATAGAATCATAGAATAGTTCGGGTTGGAAAGGACCTTAAGAACACCTAGTTCCAACCCCCCTGACAGGGGCAGGGACACCTCCCACTAAACCATGACACCCAAGGCTATGTCCAGCCTGGCCTTGAACACCGCCAGCGATGGAGCATTCACAACTTCCTGGGGTAACCCATTCCAGTGCCTCGCCACCCTTACAGTGAAGAATTTCTTCCTCATATCCAGTCTAAACTTCCCCTGTTTAAGTTTGAACCCATTACCCCTTGTCCTATCACTACAGTCTCTCATGAAGAGTCCCTCCCCAGCATCCCTATAGGTCCCCTTCAGATATTGGAAGGCTGCTATGAGGTCTCCACACAGCCTTCTCTTCTCCAGGCTGAACAGCCCCAACTTTCGCAGCCTATCTTCATATGGGAAGTGCTCCAGTCCCCTGATCATCCTCGTGACCCTCCCCTGGACTTGTTGCAATACTTCCATGTCTTTTTTATGTTGAGGACCCCAGAACTGTGCACAATACTCCAAGTGAGGTCTCACAAGAGCAGAGTAGAGGGGCAGGATCACTTCCTTCGACCTGCTGGTCATGCTCCTCTTGATGCAACCCAGGATATGGTTGGCTTTCTGGGCTGCAAGTGCACACTGCTGGCTCATGTTCATTTTTTCATCAACCAAAACCCCCAAGTCCTTCACTGCAGGGCTGCTCTGTCTCTCTTCTCTGCCCAACCTTTACCTGTGCCTGGGACTGCTCCCACCCATGGGTAGGACCTTGCACTTGTCATGGTTAAACTTCATAAGGTTAGCATCAGGCCACCTCACAAGTGTGTCAAGGTCCCGCTGGATAGCATTCCTTCCCTCCAACGTATCAACCAAACCACACAGCTTGGTGTCATTGGTAAACTTGCTGAGGGCACACTCAATCCCACTGTCCATGTCACTGACAAAGATGTTGAACAACACCGATCCCTGAGGGACATCACTTGTTACTGGTCTCCAGATGGACATTGAACCATTGACCACAACTCTTTGCGTGCAGCCACCCAGGCAGTTCTTTATGCACAGAGTGGTCCACCTATCAAATTGATGTCTCTCCAATTTAGAGACAAGGATGTCATGTGAGACAGTGTCAAACGTTTTGCACAAGTCCAGGTAGATGACATAAAATACTCTATCCCTGTCCATAAATTCCGTAGCCCCATCATAGAAGGCCACCAGACTGATCAGGCAGGATTTCCCTCAGTGAAGCCATGCTGGCTGTCACCAACCACCTCATTGTTTTTCATGTGCCTCAACGTGCCTTCCAGGAGAATCTGCTCCAAGATTTTGCAAGGCACAGAGGTGAGGCTGACTAGTCGGTAGTTCCCTGGCTCATCCATTTTCCCTTCCTTGAAAATGGGGGCTATAGTTCCCTTTTTCCAGTCGTCGGGAACTTCACCCGACTGCCATGATTTTTCACATATGATGAACAGTGGCTTAGCAACTTCATTTGCCAGCTCCTTCAGGACCCATGGAAGGATTTCATCAGGTCCCATAGACTTGTATGTGTTCAGGTTCCTAAGATGATCTCGAACCACATCCTCTCCTGCAGTGGGCCCAGGGTCTTCATTCTCACTGTCCCTGCATCTTCCTTCCAAGACTTGGGTAGTATGGTCAGAGCATTTGCCGGTGAAGACTGAGGCAAAGAAGTCATTAAGAACCTCAGCCTTCTCCAAATCCAGGGTAGCCAGTTCTCCCGATAGCTTCTGGAGAGGGCCCACATTGTCCCTAGTCTGTCTTTTATTTGCAATGTACCTATAGGATCTCTTCCTGGTATCCTTAACGTCCCTAGCCAAGTTTAATCCTAAGTGGGCCTCAGCTTTCTTAACATGGTCCCTAGCTTCCCAGACAACATCCCTGTATTCTTCCCAGGCTGCCTGTCCTTGCTTCCACCTTTTATAAGCCTCTTTTTTCCTTCGAATTTTCCTCAGCAGCTCCTTATCCATCCAAGGAGGTCTCCTGGCCCTCCTGCAGCACCTCCTTCTAGTAGGGATGTATCACTCCTGAGCTTGCAGCAGGTGATCCTTGAATGCCAACCAACAGTCTTGGGCCTCCCTGACCTCTAGGGCTATATCCCATGGAATCTTCCTAAGCAGGTTCCTGAAGAGGCCAAAGTCTGCTCTGTTGAAGTCCAGGACAGTGAGCTTGCTGCACACTCTTCTCACTGTCCTGAGAATCTCGAATTCTACCTTCTCATGATCGCTGCAACCAAGGCTGCCCTGGTGCATCACATTTCCAACCATCCCTTCCCTGTTAGTGAGGACGAGGTCAAGCATGGCACCTCTCCTTGTCGGCTCCTCTATTACTTGCAGAAGGAAGCTGTCTTCCACACAATCAAGGAACCTCCTGGATTGCTTGTGCTGGGCCGTACCATCCCTCCAACAGATATCAGGGTGGTTGAAGTCCCCCATGAAAACAAGGGTCTGCGAGCGTGAAGCTGTTCCTATCTGTCTATAGAGCGCTTCACCCATTGAGTCCTGTTGGTCAGGTGGTCTGTAACAGATCCCCACAATAATGTCTTCCATTGCTGTTCTCCCTTTAACCCTGACCCACAAACTCTCTGTTGACTGCTCACCTGTCCCCAGACAGAGTTCCATACTCTCCAGCCTATTCCTGACATAAATAGCAACTCCCCCTCCCCGCCTGCCTGGCCTGTCTTTCCTAAAGAGCCTGTAACCTTCCATTCCAACACTTCAATCATAGGAGCCATCCCACCATGTTTCTGCGATGCCTACGATATCATACCCCCATAGACATGCACACATCTCTAATTCCTCTTGTTTGTTCCCCATGCTATAGGCATTTGTATAGAGGCATCTGAGCTGAGCTCTAGTGGAAGACAGCTCATTGGCTGGAGCAGCTGGAATATCTCTACATAGCTCTGAATCAACATACTAATAATTTTTCCACAACAAAGTTTTAGTAATGAGGGGTATAACCAAACACAGGGATATTCTGTGCATATTCCTCATAAGTGAGAGAAAAAAATAATTAAAATCCAATGAAATGCATTTTTATCCTGTTAATTACATCTGTTTCTTCAAGCACATTTTGTGCTTGAATTTCATTTAATTTTTTTTTATAAGGAGTAAGAGAAATAAAAGAAACCTTCACGATGCATCTGCACTCAGATGAGCATATACACATGCACACACAAAACAACTCAAGATTCATATACCTTTTTAAACACCAGCAACAATATAAATCTCTAAAAGTAGCTCCTACCCACTCCCAAAAGTGAATATTCACATTGTCGCTAATATTCTATAGCATTTGAAGCAACTGATTACTTAAGCATTTAGCAGGAATGTTGAAATGCAATCTTTAGGAGATATAAGTATGTGCTTACATCAGATGCTGATCTTCCATACATAGTATATGTTGCATTAGGTAGATGTATTTTAAAAGAAAAAGGAGCTGTATTGAAAAAATTCAGAAAGTCTTAGTATGCCTTCACACTTGTTCTGTTTGACAAAGAAATGGCATTCCTCCCTACATCCACATGAAAAATATACACTTTTAATCTGAAAATTGTGGAAAAGCTACATCTGGTTGATGAAATCAGGGACTTCAAACAACATTACCTCAAAAGAACAAACCCCAAAACCTCTGACACACTGGTCTACCTGTCTTTGTTAGGTCTTCTAAGCTCTCCATGACAAATATGTCAAACATGTCAAACACAACCCAAGCGTATCACGAATTCATAAGGGACATCTAGAAGAAATATTATGGTATTTCCTAACTTCTACTGAACAGTGAAAGACAGGTAAATATACCTTAAAATTACATTAACTTATAAATGAAAACATAGTAAGATGTTCATTTATTGTACGGTCAGTGACATTCATGAATCTAACTGACCAAGGAACTGGAAGACTTCATTGTCTGTTGAAGCATCTTTGACATCCAAAGACATTTTTCTTTTGGATGAAGGGCGGACAAAATGAAATATAAAACTGAATGACAAGCTTTAGAGTTTTTTAATCTTTTGGCCTGAATAGGTGAAGTGATTTTTCATATTTCTTGCTTTTTAATTGACTAGAAAAAAAAAACCTTCTGGGAATTGGACAAGTAAAAGCATCCTATGGATTTGATATTCAGTCATGTTTAACTGAGTAAAGATAATTTCAGGGGGAATCTAAAGGGACCTAAAAGAGCTCAGAAACTATGCCACTGTTCTTGAAATATGTTATTTGTACATGAGGCCTTACACAACAGATTACTACCACAATTAGGAAGAGCCTTGTTTTTCTGATCCGTTTTAGTGTCTGACTCTGACAGACCTTATGCCCATGAAGTCCATTTTGTCCCACCAAAATGAAGTTCTATTCCATGCAAGTCATTAAAGCAGTCAGAGTATTTAACTTGTAATTTAATATCATTTATGCCAACTGAAAAACAGATTATGATGGGTGTCAATCTTTTCTGACACTGACATCACTTATACGTTTCCTAGATAAGCATTTAAACTCAACAGCTGTCAAGGTAAAGGTTAATAACAACAATACATTTATGGCATAACAAGATTTAGTGTATCATCATTTGGTTCTGTGAGCTTTTTCATGCTGAAAATGCAATATGAATGTCTCAGAAGAGTAATTATAACCTGCTTAGGAAGAGCTACATTAATAATATATTTTTTTAAAAGAGAAACATTCTACAATGGTGCTTTTTAGCCTGATGATTTCTATATTAAAAGATAACTACAATTTGTTCTCTACATCTTTCTAAATGCAGATTCATTCAAACCGCCTTTGATTATGCAGCCTGGCAAACTCATTGTTTTAATATTTTGGCAATAAAGGTGAAGAAAAAAGAGAAAATTCTGTAGTTAATAGCTATCCTACTGAGGTTTGGGAAACTAATATTTATTATGCATATAAAATAGTTGTTATTTCAGACCAATAAAGATGGAAAGAGCTATGCTGACTGCATGTTTTTCAATCTTAGGACTGATACCCTTAGTTACTAAGTAAATCTGGTATGGTGTTTTTCTTCATTCTTCTCCAAAACCCTCAGGTACTCATGTCCCAGAAAACATGTATATCAGGTCCCATGTGTCAGCACCTCGTTAGCCTCACCACCTGTCTTAGGTAGTTCAATATTAATCCATGGATTCATATAATGTCTTTTTCTTTCAAAATGTATAGCTGCATGTACCTTGTTGATTCTTCTTGCTAACATCAGAATAAAAGTAAATCCTCTGGAAGACCATTTGTTCTTGGCTGGTACAATTCACAGATCTGCTAGCAGGTGGCGTTATGAGCAGGGAAAGCTGTATGGACCAACACACAGAAAGTGCAAATACTAGTCCTGTTATTTGGTTGAGTGGCAGCAGGATTGGGCTTACTGCTTTTATGATTTTCCTGCAATGTCACTTGGGTCTGGAAGATACATTTCAAAGCTCAAACCCTACCTTTCTAGCTTGTAGTGCATTCATGACTGATTATCCCAAGAAGGCTGCCTTATAGTTAGCTTATTCTGGTTTCATGACCCTTTTCTATAGAAAAATCTACTGAACTTCTTTAAAATTTTTTTCCAAATGTTGGAGTGTCACTACCAAGGTCATAGATGATCAGCTGATATTTGAAGCATTTCCATACTCAACTAGTTATTGTGGAGTGCAATGTCATACCACTAGCCTGTTTAAACAGTTCCTATTTGTGAAATAAATGGAGTTTAGCACTCCAGTCTCCTGTTTAATACTTCAGTAGCCCCAGTCATTTAAGTGTTCTATTCAAATCAGGGTTATTGTTCAATTTCATAAAGACGATGGTAGCATTTTAGGTACTTCAAAACTAAAGCCATATATTGTGGATTTAAAGTTTTGCAATAATAAAATTTATATCTCTGTCACTTAGCTGATAGTGTTTTCATAATAGTCTGCCTGCATGAATGTGAAATTTAAATAAATAGGAAAGTAATTCTAAGTTGTTTAGCTTTCTGCAAAATTAATGTATATATAATAGCTCAATATAAACATCAATTATTAATTTTGCAGAATTTTGAGGAAATAAAGATTTTTATTGAACATATTGTAATTTTTCATATGACTTCATTTGGGTATCTGCATATAATGGACATCTTCATATAACAGAACAGCTAACAAATATGTTCTGCAGTGAAGTCATTGACATTTTTGCATCTTCTTCCCTGCAAATTGTTTACTTTGGATGGATCAGTGAATAAGTAGAAAGAAAGTTTATTAAGATTCAACTTCATGAAATTGAATAATTGTTCACATCCACTTACTAGGAGAAACCTATTTTAGGTTGCAAATGTAGATTGGTTTGATTTATTTTGATGCATAAAGAGGAATATATTTAAGGTCAAATTGGTCTAAAATATATAATTTTAGAAAATTTAAAAGAAGCACTCTCATTAAAAAAAATTCATTTGATCTGTCCATCAAATCAAGTGATTAACTACAGATGATTAAAGATAGCTACAAGACACCCTATAACCAGCGTGCAGTACAAATAAATAAAAGTTATACAAAAGACAGTTTAGAAATGCCATGCTTTAAATATTAAAAGCATGCATATTACTAGCATGCATGAACAATTTAAAAAGTTTTAAATATTAGTATCAAGTTCAAGTACTTGAAAGCTAAGAAAGACCAGCTCTAGAACTGCTGTCAGAGATGGTATTTCACAAGCACATACCTTTTCCCTATTTTTGTATTACAATCAGCTTATAATTATTAGATTATCACGTTTTTGTTTTCTAAAATGCTTTGTCTTATACAGTAGACAATGAAGAAGGCCTGAGAATACCAGACTTTTAAAATGAACACAGTTGTTTTTGTGGGATTTGTGCCTTGTTTGTTTTAGATGTTGGATTGTGTGTAGGAAATTTTGACAGTGACTCTTTTTTTGACATACATTTTTTATTAATTCGATATTTTACTATGCTAATTTGTATGAACGAGAAACCTCAAGCAAATATCAGACAATTCCATTCCTGCACACACACACTTCTGTTTTCCTGTGACAAGTATACAGATGCTTATGCTGATACCTACCTCCTACACCTCTACTTGAATCAGATAAGCTTTTCCACAGATTCCTTTGCCAGTCTTATGCCAAAATCTTACAGTCCAGAAAAAAAGGTGTTCTCTTAGTTTTCTCTGGCCATCTCACAAGCATGCAGGGTCCTACTTGCTTCCTCAAAATGGATTTTTTGAAGGAGATAATTTTGTCTACATTTAGAAGAAGATACTCTCCATTTGAATTTCTAGCAAGGGTCTGCACAACACTTTCGCCAGCAGTCTTAAATACTGTCAGGAACTGATTTAGGTAAGACTTTTTTCTAGATAAAGGAAGACTGCAGGCAGATAATGAGTCTTATAACTTAACTCACCCTCAACTGAGATAATGGGATCAAAATTCTTAGAGGAATTATGATGACACTAACTGCTCACAACCTCATTAGCTGTAAACATGAATGTTACATTCCAGCTGATAAGTAATAATGTTTATATTAAAGTCAAGGGAAAGTTTCTCAGGTAGCTTCCTTATGATTATTCATATCAAAGGAGTTGTTATTTTTCATTAATTGGAGGTGGTGGATAATTTTGTTCATTTTCACAGTAAGCAAGCACTGCTGCATGTGTATCAACTGAAAAATAATAACCTAATATACTGGAAGATATCTTGCTATGCATCTTCTCAGCAAAGTTATTCATTCCACAGTGGATTGGATCCAGGACTCTATCCTTCCCTTTGTTTTAAGCAGTATGTTTCAAAACTGCTTTTATTAACATCTGATCCTTCATGCCTTGAAGTGATGTTCAGACACAATGGTTTCAGTTTTTAAACAGAAATTATTAATACATTTTTGGAAGAATGAATACACTCTGGAAGACTTCTTGTGTCATTCCTTCCCATGCACACCTGCATAGACAACCTAAGCTGAATTTTCTTGCAACCAGAGAACTTGTTGCAGCTTTGCAAAATTGCTCATTAACGAAAGTAGATCAAAGTCAAAGGAAGGATCATGAACCACCAACTTGCCTTGTAGCCAATTTGCATTCTTCCTTCCCTCTTCATTTATCTCCCTTCTTTTGCTTTCCAGCCTCCAGGCATTATGTGAAACTTAGGGGAAAGCATGTGCTGCCTTCTTTATGTGTACACAGCAAAAGATACATAAATACAATAACTGTGTTATAACTTCCAACTCCTCTCTACACTTTCAGTGCTTTGTATAAAATATTCTATGACAATTCTAGTTTTTTACTTTCCTCACCAAAGGTACTTTATTATCTGGCATGGATTTCATTACCAACAAACAGTAGTAAAAGTCTAGATGAATGGAAACACACAGATTATTTGGATATTAAAACCCCACTAATACACCTAACAGCCAAAACCTATTAATATCCAAAAAACTCAAGATTTTGCTGAGCGCATGGGTGAATTTCCAGATTTTCCAAGAGAAACCAACTGTGAGGAATTCTGCTTTATTTTTAACTAAAATAGCCTGATGTTATGAATGAAGGACTGCAACCTCTTACTGTAATCCCTTTTTGCAGCCCTTTTTCTGAGTAAAGACAATAAAAGCTGAATAAGAAGCTCAAAACTTGTTCCCTGAAACAGCATCAGGCCATATACTTGTTCCAAGGTTACAAAGTCAGCAAAGTTAATAATGCTTCACAAGCAGCAGCAGCTCTAAGTTTTTTTAGAAAAATACCCGCAAGTACATAAGGAAAGAGACCATGTTCACGAGCCAGTTACAGTTAAGAAGTGAAAAGAGATATTGTTAGGAATAGTACAGTAAACTCAGCTGTGTTGCTCTCTTCAACCATGTGTATAATTTTTCAGGTCTGTTTTTGTTCCAAAACACTCTAAATGCCCTTTCCCTAAAACATACAACAGTACGTTTCTTCTGCTAGGATCCTTACACTTACACGCAGCCCCTATACTCATAAAGCAGAACGGGCATGTGATGAACTGATAAGAAAAAACCAGCTTCAGTTGTAACATACTGAGGACTGTTATAAACAATTTAATAATAAAAAAATTGCAATAAAATGCCTCTGCATAATGAAGAACCTCCACTCCAATCATCACTAATTAGCTGGTTAATATTGTCAGCTGAGAGGCCAAGGATATGAAGAACAGAACTACCCTCTTAATCCAGGTGCTACCTCCAGGGCACGACAGAAACATGTTGGCAGAAGAGCGAGGGAACTTGCCGTAGTGCTCCTGGGATATGCCTAGGGATGTCTTTTTTTCATGTGCAATAAATTTGCTAAAAATGGCATAAGAAGAAAAAATGATGAAACATCTTGACAGTTTCTTTTAAATTTCATCAAAGATTTAATAAATTATTGGAAGAGCAGCAAGCCTGTCAAGGTGTAGATGGCTGTGTGTCTGAAAAGCCTTATATGCTGTCCATTACTGCAGCTAATCCAGCCCGAGGCTGGATTAATTTGTATGATGTTAAAAAGCCCTTCCAGCTACCCAAAGGTGTCAAAGTGGGCTAGCTCAGACAGAACGCTTGGGAATACAGCCATCACCATTGCACTGAAGGAATATAACCTAGTGTCCACTCTTTTAGTCCTATACAAGCTTTTGTACAATACCAAGACTAAATCCTGGCCTCCTGTGCAGACAAAAAGTCAAGTTAGAAAGAGCTAGGCTGATGGGGGAGGAAACTTCCCTAGATTTTGAGCAGAGCAAAGAGCGCCCTGGGACTGGTACACCCATAACTGTTGACAGATGAAGTAGAAAAGACTATCACTTATTTCAACACTAAACAGAGACATCTTATTTAAGTCAAAAATGGAATAAGTTTATTAGTCACTATTACATTTAAGCTTATTGCTTCTTTTTCTCTTCAGATTCTAAGGCACTTCACTACTGACTAATAATGTACCAGAATTACATCCCATATTAAAATACTCACATAAGCATCATAAAAGTGCCATAAATGAGGAAGTTCAGGAGGTTTAGGCTCTTAAATTGTGTTCATAAGTCTAAGGAGGTGGACCATGCACTTGAAGTATAGAAGAGAATGACACTTCATCAACAAATTTCACCTGTCAGGTATGGATGCGCGCTGGAAAGTTACTATAAAGTTATCCATATTCTAGTATCATGTTCATTCAAAAAATAGTCTTATGAAAATAAGACTTCCTAGTAAGTAGTATACAGAGAATAAAGTATAACTTTTTTCATTAAGTCTTCCAGTACTGTTTATAGCAAACATTTTCAAAACACCAGCCAAAATGATAATTTAAAAATTGCAAGATTTTTGTAAGTATTACTTATTTGATAGATTACAGGGATGCATTCACCTAACATTATGAATTCATGTATCTATTCTAAATAGGGTAATCTAGGATTATGATACAATTTTTTCCTGACAGCACTTGGGACCATAAGTGAAAAATATCAAGTACTTTGAGACTCATACTATTAATGACAAAAGAATTAACAGAATCATATTTATATTTATGGAAATAAAATTGGGTTGCTAAACTATTTTTCTTATTACTAATTACTGAAATGCCTGTTGCCTTGTAGTAGGCCTTACCAGACCCATTTTTATAATGGAAATTAGTTTCAGAACTCCATATATTCCTTTTATTAGCTTTTACACCAATGAATGACTTAGAAGTAGCTGAATTTGCAATCCTGCACTGTTAGAACTGATGGCAGTTTAGAAGGGTAACTAGCTTACCCAGCACTATATATTCTGAAAGTCTAAATTGCTCATTTAAGCATAACTCATTAGCTGAAAGTTGTACTTTAGACACAAGACCATACCTTTCACGTCCTGGACCTATGCTACATTTCAACTAGTAAAACATGAAAGATTATACTGATTCTAGGCTGCATCAAAAAAAGTGTGACCAGCAGGTCAAGTGAGGTGATTCTCCCCCTCTACTCTACTCGTGAGACTCCACCTAGTGTACCACATTCACCTCTGGGGCCCCAACAGAGCAGGGATTTGGTCCTGTTAGAGAGAGTCTAGTGGATGCCACAAAGATGACTAGAGAGCTGGAGCCCCTCTCCAATGAAGATAGAGTGAGAGAGTCTGGGTTGTTCAGCCTGGAGAAAAAGGAGAGTTCTTGTTCTCTGCTTAGGGGAGACTTTATAAAAACGTTCCAGTATCTAAAGGGGCCTCTGAAGAGGGACTTTTTAACAAAGACATGTAGGGATAGTATAAAGGGACTTTAAACTAGAAAAGGGTAGACTTAGATTAGGTATTAGGAAGAAATTCTTTAGTATGAGGGTGGTAAGACACTGAAATAGGTTGCCCAGAGAAACTGTGGCTGTTCCACTCCTGGAAGTGTTCAAGCCAGGCTGGATTGGTCTTTGAGCAACCTAGTCCTAGTTGAAGGTGTCTCTACCCATGGCAGGGGGGTTGGAACTGGATGAACTTTAAGGTCTCTTCCAACCCAAACCATTCTATGATTCTATAATTTTATGATATATTTGCGACAGTCCAACTTTACACATACAGGTATGCAGTGGCTTGATCCTGGCCAGTAGCTAAGCCCCCACCTAGTTACTCATTCATTCACTCCAGCAAGATGGGAGAAAGAATCAGAAGGGTAAAAGCAAGAGAAACTCATGGTTTCAGATACAGTTTAATAACTGAAGGAAGATCAAACCAGACCAAAAAAACTGCACCAAGACACTTACTCAGCATCTTACAACCCCAGACCAATGACAAGCCAGTCTCTGAGTAACAACTACTTTGAAAAGTCTACTCTCTCCCCCATCCCCATTTTTATTGTTGAGCATCATATGTGGTATGGGATATCTCTTTGGTCATTTGGGTTAACTGCGCTGTGTCCCTTCCCAGGCTCTCGTCCCCCCCCAGCCAGCTCACTGGCAGGGCAGAGATAGAAATAGAGAAGACCTTGACACCGTGGAAGCACCCTTTAGCAAAGCAATAACATCACTGTGTTAGCACCATTTCAGTCACAGGTTTAAAACATAGCATCGTGCGGGCTGCTCATTCCCAGTAGACCCAGTACAGGGCACAGGCAAAAAAGGTTTGCCATTACAGACTCCTAAAATGCACTCACTGCCTGGCTCAGAAGGAGGACTCCCAGTGCTGATTTAAGTGACAGAGGTACTCAGTAATAAATGGGGAATAGAGAAGCTCATAGACTGCAGTTCCTAACATGAGATGCTCAAACAAGATTGTAAATGCTACCGGAGAAATAGTTATTTTTTGATGCTTATTTAGAAAACAAAAACTTTTTTTTTTTTTCCCCAGTTCTCTGTAGTGTTTTAAAAAAAGAGGAGAGTGTGGGTGTGGAATCCATCTTTAGAATCATATTCTGTGTATCACCATACCATAGAGGAATTATACTCTCCCTGTTCTAAGAATGGGAGGAAGAGGAGAACTGAACACTATTAAACCAGTGTTTCCAAGTCAGTGGGGATGAGAAATACAAACAGTGTAGAGAAAAGGCACCTGAATTATATCAGCAGTTAAGGCTGATTTTACAAGTTGCTCTTATGAAGTCAGGCACTTCGATTCCATCTTAACAGCACTTCGGAAATTCTGGTCTAGAGGATTTTGATGGCTCTGCCATATGGCTGTATGAGGCTTGCTCATCCCTTCTGTGGAATAAAAAATATTTATCTGTAACGCTTCCTTACCTAATGTAGTGTTACAGGGAAAACCAATTTGGGGTTTTTGCAGCACTTAAAGGCTGTCAAGGTAAGTAAAAGATAAATCTGACACACACACAAAAATGTAAGATGTATTGTATATGGAAGGTCAGTAAAGGAAGCTGAGAAAAGGAGAAAGGAACTGACAGTCAACAAGTTTTCAGAAACTTAGTTAAATGCAGAATGCACAGAATAGACTGCCTAATTGCCATATGTCTATCAGTATAGACTTTGTGCTTCAGTTTCATTTGCTATGTGCCCCCACGGGTCCATTGCTCCAAAAAACTGCAGATATTTTGTAACAGCATAAGCATCATATAAATTGATTCTGAGTAATCAGACTTGCCAAGACTTTTTCACTGTCTGTGTGTGCTACAACTCATTTACAGAACAAACATCACTGAAGATGTCAGGGCCTGAATATTACTGGAGGGGATAATCAATGTGGCCCAAAACAAACAATGAAAACTGAAATTGATACAGAGTGTATTAGATTATCTTTATAAAACTGGAAATAACCATAATCAAGATGAAAACAAAACTGCTTATAAGCTCAATTATTTACTTTTTGGGACTAGCCTTCTAACTGTGTTCTATGTAGCCATTATCCTATTTGAAGACAGTAGCACTATGGAGAAGTGTCTTGGAAGGCTACTCTTCTTGATCCAATGTGTTGGAGTTTAGTTTATTTAGTCTACCAAAAAAGACATGACACAATCACTGAAAATAAAAAGCAAATAAATACTTGTAATAAATACAGGAGGAAGAGGAATTGTTTATGCTAAAGAATAATAATGATAATGGCAGAAAAAAACAAATTATTATAAACCATGAGAGGAGTCCATTTCTTCAGGAAATTAGTGTACACAAGTAACCATTAGCAAAATCACATTTGAAGCACATCAATGAGCTTTAAAGTATACTATTTTTAACATGACATCAATAATTTCATGAGAACATATATATAATACAGTGCCTGTAATCCTGGCAACAAAATTTGATGACTAGTCTGCTGATATATTTCTATATTCAACTAGCTAATGCCTTAGTTAAAAATGTGCCAAATTTTCTAGCAGTTAATTTTTTTATTTTCCTTTTGCCTTATTTTCTTTGGTGTTCCTTCACATAGATTTTCTTGTACTTCTGATTACTAAAATCATTTCCAAAGCAATTTCACTCTAAACTTATAAGCAAGTAAAAACCTCAACCCTTAGAAATTCATTAAAAAAAACACTGATTTTGGGTTACTTTTCCCAGGAAGCATCAAACTAGCCTATGACAGACTATTTCACTGGTATCCTAAAATTCAAAACTTATTCTATTTTCTGAATAATTCTACCTTTAATTCACTATATAATATAGTAAATTAAAATTAGTCTGAAGAGTTTTAACAAAGGACAGAGCCCACATTTCTGTCCATTCCCAGTTCTGCTAATGCAGTATGTTCTGCTGTCTTCCACTCATACTACATTAAAGGATCAACCTTTTGGTCAAGATTACCAAGGAAGGACAGTCTATCTCAGGGAGGGTTCTGAAATAGTTCAGGTTTCAGCATTGGTTACTGAAGAGACAAGTTGCAACTGATAGGGAGATTACTTCAAGTAAGGCTTAGTTACAGTCCTTCATGTCATATCTCTTCTCTAGCCAGTGACCTCCTTGCCTCCTGTAATTTATTAGTCATTTTGCTCCTTGCTCATCTCTAGTTGTAAAAGGACTGTATATCCAGGTTATCTGTTACATGTATCTTGTTGCTTGACTTTGCCTGTTGATCTGTATGATTTTGATTTGCTGTTTTAATGCTTTTGGCACTAAAGACAGTCTCTTGAGTTCTCAGCTCCATTTTGATCTCACCTTGTCACTCCCCTGCAAGGTACTCAAGGAAGGACCATCACAACAGTATGACTATGGTCATACTTTTAGCATGGAAACTGCAAGTCTGGGACAATCATAAAGTCCATGTGGGCAGTGATGGTGTGCTTCTGGTTTTTATCTAACTCTGGAAACCTGGTAGCATTCTCCATATGCTACAAACTTTTCTGACTTGAAACAGCAGAAACTCAGATAGAGAGATACTTGTGACTTAAAAAGATGAAGTGGAAATGCAGCAGCTGAATATTATTTCTGATGACACTTATGGACTGTATATGAGCATAAAAGCAAGAGATCTACTGAAGTTCATTTTTCTATATGTGGATACCACTAATTAATAATGTTTATCTTATTATGCAAAAAAAAATGCAAACAGTACAGTACTGTGTTTGCTTTTGTCTATCTAAGCCAATGACTGACTACATTACAGCAGTCTGCATAATCTTTGTTCACACCCATAATGCTAGTACAGAAAAGAGGAAGGAAAGAAGGGGAAAGGGGAATCTATATAAAAGAGGATAATCTCAACAATCAAAGCACAAGGGAATTGCCTTTACTGCAGCAACCAAAGAAAAGTGGAGAAACTGAATCCAAAAGCAATGTACTTTAGCCAGAGGTGTCAGAAGTAATATCATTTGACTCAAGCTTGACAATTTAGTACAGTGGTAACTCTCTTCTAAACTTACTGCCTTTGTACATTTCTCAGCGCAATCCTATTCTTCTGTTCTATTACAGAAGCCGCAAGTGCATCAGTATATCTCTTTCTCTTTAGTTTCTTTTATGGTTATGACTAGTGTGTAATGTATTTTTCTCAACATTTCCCTGTAATGATCCCTGTCTCCCACCAAGTCCACAGTGTAAACAAGATGTGACATTACTGCAATGCAGCCATGTTTAAATTGAAATACCATAGGAAGGACAGCACATTTCAGCCCTCTGCTTTTACAGTCCTGAAGAGTTATGTATGCAATAGTCATTGTTTACTACTTTCATATGAAAGCAATAAATGGTTGAATTGGAAGGATATTTAATAAATGCTTTTACAGATGATAATCAGGTGACAAATCAAAGCCAAGGCCTTGGCAAAATAATTTAAAATAAAGCCACATTTTTCATAAAGCAGATAAGCACATTTCTGCTTTGTTTAATAGGTAAAGGTGATATCTACAAGCTTTTTTTAGTTCTGTTTTAACTTTCCATAGAGAATAGAGGTTTATGTGAATCAAAACAAAAAAAAAAAATTATAAAAAAACCCAAAGAGCTTTCTCTATATCACAGAGGGGAAAGTAAAACTGGCTGCAGTTGTATAAATAAGTATTCCATCAATCAATCTGTTAGGAGAAATTTCTGTCAGAACCACTCCATATTCCAGATTGATGCAGATGGACCACAGTGAGGCTAGAAAACCAAGCATTAACATAGTATAAAAGCATGGAATGCTGCAGTAGATTTTGACTCACCCACAGCTCTTGTAAGGCGGAGAACAAGGCCTGATTAATGTAAATAAATAATTATTATGGCCTACACCAACTACTCTTAAAACATCTTTTGTCTGGTTCAACTGAATATGAAATAACAGTTACAAAATCAGTTCTAAAATACTTGTTTATCAAGTTACACTCAATAGTTCTCCGTCACCATAAAACAGAAAGATTATCATTTGATTTTGGAGTAAAACAAATATTAAATGAACAAGCAACTCATAGTAAGTCATACAAACATAGTAATAAATTTTTGAAATACTATAAACAGTTTTATTCAGTGTTAGTAGAAATACCTGGGTTCACCATGGTTTTAGCAAAAAAAGAAAAATAAACTCCTCTCAGCATTTGGGGCTGGAATGCATCTGTGGAACCGTGTAATACCATGACCAGATCCTGAAACAATTATAGGTAAATCTTTCCCAACAAATGTTGTCTAACCTGTTCTTTAACACAGTGCTGTAAGTTCTGCAGCCTCCCTGGACAGTCTATTCCAACACTTAGCCATCATCACCTTCTTTTGTTTCTCACCCGATCTCCAACTTTGATTTCTTTTATCACAATTTAATACCTTACTTCTCTTATGCTCAAGGAAAATTAAGAAAAATTCTTTCTTTCTACTTTGCTGTTACATTATTTTAATGTAACTGAAGATGGTTTCCTAAATTGTTTTATTTTTTTTCAGCCTGAAGAACAAGTTACTTCTGCCATCTCTTGAAAGACATTATCCCTGAATTTTTCTTGATTTATCAGTCTCTTCCTAGTTATTCCCATGTCTCTTGGAGCTATGCATAGGACAGTTATACCAAATCTGCTAACCTATGCATAGCTGTGGAGAGTAAAACATATATTAACATGTAATCTCTTTTCAATTTACATTTCTGAAATACTAAACTGCAACTACAATACACAGTATATGACTCCTTTTAGATTTTGAGCAATGTCTCCCATAGTACCAGTATCTCTGTCATTTAACACACTTCAGAAATCAGACAGACAGAGAGTCTGGAGTCTTCGCTATTGGTGTCATTCCAGCTTTTGGGTTAGTAATGTACTGATGAGGAAAGAGACCTCTGGAACTGATCTCCAGAGAAGTGTATTACAATAAATATATGGAAATAATCATTTCCCTGATTAAATTAGATTGTTCTGTACAGGCTGCGAATGACAGCATCCCTGACTTGGGGAGAAAGGAGAAAAATCAGGTGCCATTTGGTCTAGAACAGTAATATGTACCAGCAAACAACCATAAATCTAAGATAATTACCAGTTTGGCATTTGGTATGAATTTATGTACTCTTCCTTCAGCTCCAGTTTCTAATATTCATCTTCGTATTCTTTTACTCTTCTTTTAGTTTTCTTACATATTTAAGTATTTTTTCATACGGCTGCATGTTTTCAAGCTGATATTGACTTTTCATATCAAGTCTTTGAATCCACATGAAAAATCTCTCAAATAGCATCAGAAATATATGTCCAAGGTAAAAGTTTTGAAAGAAGGTAACTTTGTGCCAACTTGGCTTCAAAAAAAAAAAAAACTTTGGGCAAGTCTTTCTGCTTTTAACTGCTTACAGTTTCAAGGAGAAAGAATTAGATTTCACTGTCTCATATTAATTATGACTTCATTCATGATATCTGGATATTCTTATGCTTTTAATAACAGCCTGCATTTGCACAGGTAAGCTAAATCTTACTCTCTTTAGGTGCTGAAACACTCTTCCTGACCCTGTTACATTTTACCTTGGCACCAGTTCTTACAGACTATAAGATCAGTTCTTACAGTCTCTACTTGTCCTGTGGATGGTCTTACATGGTAGATGAGGAAAGGGGACACGTAAGAGAAATAAATAATCAAGTTTAGTTACCATCTTCATTGACTTTTCTTAAATTCTGTAATTTTCTTTTTTTTTGAATCTTAGCTTTACAACCATTCTGGTTTCCTGAAATCTACCATGATTGTCAGTAGACATTTCTAGTTACCACTTGTTTTATTGGTGCTCTTTCTTTTTCAAGGTTACGTGTTATTTGCATGTCATTTACAGGCTTTATTTCATCATGCAGAAGATTTAACAGTTAGACTTGATCTTAATCGTCTTTTCTAACCTAAATAGTTCTATGATTCTAAGATTTCTAGTTTTCAGCCATTTTATAAACACACATATATATTTATACAAACAGACTTATTCAGGTATTTCAAAATAAATTACTATCTGTTTAAACAATGAGACCACTTTGAGCAGAAATCAAACATAATTACATTCTCCACGCTTTCCCAAAGAAAAACTCCTTCACCTATATCCTCACTATCAATTCTATTACTTCAAGTTGCTATGACAGAGACCACCAAGACAAAAAAAACATCTCTCAAAGGACTAGAAAGCTGATTTTCCAGAGGCAAGGAACCCATTCTCCAACTACTGCCAGGCAGAGTGAAATGCAGACCAAGCAGCTGCACACAGTATTAGATAATGAAGGAGCTGGAGTCCCTGAATACAGGGATTTCTCATCCTGAGCTTTCAGGCTGACTTGTGCAGTGCAAAGAGTACTTTTGAAGTTGAAGCAGAGTTTAGATTTAATCTCTTCTTGACTATTACGGCCAGGCTGTTAAGAAGGGTTGTGGAGTTAATGAAACAGGCACTTGTCTCTTGTGGACTGGACTAACAAGGCTGAGCATTGTCTTAGTCATATTATAGTCCTTTTGACTAGACCTTTTATTGGAACAAGCAATTTACCTGTTGCTTTTGTTTGGAAGGCAGAACTACCAAATAAATTCATAGCACCATATTTTGATAGCAAGTAGGGGTAACTGAGACCATGGTATGATAAGTTAAACAATTCCCAGTGTAAATATTTATTATAAACACTGATAAGAAATATTATGGTATTATCTTGTGCTCATTGACCTCTCTTTATTCAAGCTGCTGTTGAAAACTTATCTGACATAAAAGAGCAAAATCGTTCTGTTAGAAAACAGAGCAATGAGGAAATATTTTAATAAAATTGAGCTTTATCATCCAACTACTTAGCCAATGCAAGGCACACTTCTGAAGAGATATAAAGGGTGTCAAACTATCAATTCCAACTCCAATATCCACATAAGGATTCATGTAAGAGGAACCTGAATCCTTCTCTGAGTTGACAGAGGTCTTTAGGACTTTTCAAAAACAGGAGAGACCCGCTTAAGCAGATGGGCCCATTGGATCACAGCTTAATTTTTAAATAGCAAGTGTATAGTCCAGTTCTATCACATCAGCTATTTCTAAAATTATTGCAATGACGAATGTGCACATTCAAAGAATGTCACCTATTATGCTTGTGATGCCTATTATAAATTGTCTTATTAGGATATAGTGGAAGGTAAGAATCTGCAGAAACAAGCCGCTATGTATGTGCTCCCTTAATAATCGCACTGACCCTGAGGGGTCTCAAAGTACAAAAAGCCTCTACATGAATAAACTTGCTGCATCTTTGCTTGAGTTTCTAGCATAACATCACATATACTTTTACTGAAGCATGGCTTGCATCAGCCAGGACAATTACATGATAAACTAAATTTTATTAAAGTACTTTGTTCTTTCTTTCTCTTTGGCAGCTTTGTCGATCTCTATGGAGTCAGCCTGAAAAGTACATTTAACAGCATCCCAGAATACCCATGACACTAGAGCTCTAGAGACCACTTATTTATTTTATTTTTTAATTCTACTGTAATCTGCCATTGATACATGATTTTCTTTTCATTTCTTTATTGTCCAGTGAGAAGTGTAATCAGATTTCTACAATCAATAACATGAATGTTATTTTAATGACATCAGCATGGAGTCATGGATTTGTGATCTTGTGACTACAGACTCTAGGATTTCCAACTGAATGTGTTTACAAAAGTGATTTTGTGAGGTTTTGCATTAACATACACAATTCTCTTTTTGCAGAATGTTGTGTTTCTTTTCCTGCTAGCATATAACAGCATATAAAAGCTGAGGCCAAACAATGAAACAGCAGTCTAAAAGGTTAAGGACCCTTTGATCAGGATATTAAAGGCTCTGTTCACAGATGAACTGTTGTGCTTCCAAAGTTTTATGTTAAAAGTTAATATGCTTAAGATAATAAATCTCAGCTGCACTAGACCTTCAGTAATTTTGTTTCTATCATCAAACAAGCCTTATGGGGTTGAATATAGTGGTAGTTCATAATGAAGCACTTCATACAGAGGCAGCTGTCTCCTCACCTGTTTCCCAGCCCATCTAGAGGCCTGGAGAAATTCTTCAATTTAGCAAGCAAACTTAAGTCGTTATTAGAAATGACAGGGAAACCTGATGAAATTGTACTTTCAATTGGAAAACAAAATTGCAATCAGACCAACATGATTTCCTCATGGTCTGACCATGCTAATGCTAAGTCGAGACATGGGCAAATGTATTTAAAAGTCATAATGGAGTATTACCATGCAATCTCTTTTTACTGGCCCTTATTAATATAAAACTTCAATTTGCATGTAAATGTGGTCAACTTTCATATCATCAAAATACATGAGGCCTGGGAAAGTAATGAATTGAAGTTTGATGCGGCAATTACTGACGTTTATAAAGAATTTTAAAGAGGTCATTCTAGCCTTGGCTGAGAAAATGAGGAAATCAACAGGGAATATTGTCAATATAGCAACAGTGGGAGTTGGAGTCAGTCCCAGGTGTTAGAAGGCCAGATGATGATTAATAGAGAGGGAGTATGAAGCCTTTCACCCAGAAGGATTGGGCTGGACCTGAGGCTCAATAACAGAGATCTCATGAAAAGGTTCTTGCCGGGTTCCCACTTTAGCTGCCTCGAAATATGTTCCAGAGGGAATAAAGTAGCAAGTGTTTATGAGAGAGAGCAGTGCTGAAGGTTTAATTGGGCTCCACATCCTTTCAGCTCCCTTCAGTAGTTGATATGCAGTTTAACCTTTTTTTCCCCACCTCAGATACTCCAGTGCCACTGGGATTTTAATAAGGCACTAACTTGATAGCTTGGAAAAACAGTGAATTTGTTGCTAAATTGAGTTAAACTGCCTTATTTTGTCCTAATGACAATTTATAAATCTCTTGGTTTATAAACAGAGCAAACAAAAAATAGAAAATATTTTCATCTTGAACATTTTTTAAAATCTAAAAAAATGGTAAGATTTTCTCCCCTTCTTTCACTTTTCATTGAAAGATTTCAGATGGAGGAGAAATTCAAATGAGTGCAAAAATCAATGCAGAAGTGAAAACAGATCTATATAGTTGTTGCACTTCTTTGAAAGCAGATCTCAATTTTGTAAGGCAAAAACATTCCAAAGAGTGAACAGCCTTGCGATAACTTGTGTGAGGGCATCAGAACAGGGAAGAACTGGTTTTTGATAGATAATGCACTAGCTATTGGAGACTCATCACCACGTAATATTGTGCATTTTGGCGCAATTGCTCATAAAAGTCTGAAATAAATGAAGCTTGTCCAAAAGGCTGAGTTTCCAAACCAGCAGTTCCTAATGCATACCTAGCAAAGGTGTCATCAATTACATTCAAAGCCCAAAACAGCGAAGGATCAGGCCCTGGGTTTCTCTTGCTGGCTCAGGCTGGCCTGTTATGTATGGTAGTAGATTGCTGTGACTTAGTTTTCTCATCTATGAATAGAAATATATAATGTGTTTATCTTCACAGAACTGGGGATGAAGCTTAATTAATAAATGTTTTATTAAGTGCTTTGGGATCTTCAAGTGGAAATTAATAAATATATTTTTAATTACTTTGTGTATTTTTTACCATTCTCATCAAAAGCAAACCTTATAGCTAGCAAACTGTTTCTTCTGCGCAAATAAAATCAAGGTCATTGGTACGGATCAAGGAATAGTAAATAATGGTACAAAAATCAATTAGTCTATAGAACAATATTAATTTGAGTTTTCTTAATTCCTTCTACTCCTGTTTTCTCCTTTTGTTGCCAAAACCTAATTTTTCAGCTACACTATTTCAAATAAATCTCTAGATTAGTTAAACATTTTAGGTTACGTTAATTAAAGTAAGATAAACAATTCCGCTCAAGATGCCTTGAGAGGCATCTCTTTTTATAGAGAGAATAAACTTCAATGAGTTAAGAAGTAAGCAAAGTATCTGACCAGCACTTTGAAATGTTATTATAAGAAGTATTTTTATTGTCATTTCCAATTTTCATAGGAATGCGTTTTCAGGTCTGTAGCTCAAGTAAACATTTGAAAATGTTCAATGACAAACTGAAATTCTTAGAGCAGAGCATCTCTTTCCCTATTACTTTTCCAGGCTTATAGACAGACTATTATCCCAGGGGATGGCATGGTAAATCAATGTTTATGTTTATATAACCCTTGAGAGTCCTTGGCCAAAACATTTGTAACTCTCAGTAATCTGGATGGTGAGTGATAAAGGGACTGCCGTTATGACAAAAGGAAGGTTGAAAACATTAAAGAGGCAACATTTATGGTCTGCTACACTGTTTTGGTTTCCCAGTCTCTTTCCTGATAAATTTACAGGATCTGATATGTTTTTGGGGAAAGTTGTAATTTTTCAGTAGGCCTGAGAACACAAATGAATACTGAAAAATGAAAATAGCAGAAGTATAGGGAAGGTATTTTAAGATTTACATAAACTTTAGGAATGACCATCTATTTTACTATTCTATGAATGTAGGGTACTTTTATGTAAAAGAATGGTCAGTCATTATAAATGTATTTGGGCCTCCATTGCCTGCAATTTTTTCAATGTTTGACACCATAAACTTAATCTTGGTAAGCAAAGTAAGAAAAGTATTTTTTAAAGTACAAGAGTTTTATGATCCTACATTGTAGCTCTTGAAAAGCAAGTAGAAAAGGTAAAACAAATCATGTGTATCAAATCTAAAGTCTGAATCACCAACTCAGATGAATGATGAACTAAACTTGTGAACAAAACAAGTTCTGAAAACCCTGGACAACAGTTTTGGTTCTCTAGTCAGAAAAATATTTCTGCAATATAATACAAATTAGGGGAAAATATAAACACTATTGTACATATAAACATATTTTTGAGAATTAAGTAATAGCATAGGGAAAAATAGTTAGATAGTAAAATGCCACATTTGGGGAACATTTCATGCAAAGTGACTCATTGGCAGACCACAGGTTCTACAGATAACAACAGTCCAAAAATTTGTATCTATGGAATATGGGAAATACACGTAGGGACTTTGTGCATCAAGCACTGAAGAGAGCGCTGAGAAAGTAGTGACGTTTTAACACAAGTGCTGATTCCACTTCAGAAGAAAAATGACATTTAGTCCGTGGGACTAGACTAGCATAGACTCCCCAGCACTGTTTCACTCTACAAAGCTGCTCTTCATCATTGTCACTAAAGGCTAAACTGTGCACCATCAGAAGTACCTGGATTGTATATCTTTGAAAACGCTTCATGTTACAGTTCCCATTCCCCAACAGGATGCCATGAGTGGTGACCCTGCCACCAGTTCTGGGAAAGCATATCCGAATTTGTAGTTTTAAATGGGTCACTGAGCACCAGAAACACAAGAGTCTTGGAGCCAGGAGGAAACCCAGTGAGAAAAAAAAACTAAGTGGGAAGAAGCAGACAGAGACTTCTAGTCATTATTGATCAGATTATTTATTCATTCATGTTATGCAGTCGATAGACAGGATCAGAACTAAATACAGTTAACAGGGACCAGAAACTTCTATATGAGCTTACTCACTACCCTGACCTTTATAAATGATCTCAATATAATCTGTCTGACTAAAGCATGATTTGGTTATGAATAATCTTCCTGGCTTATTAGGGAAGAATTGAGGAACCCCCATTCCTTCTCCATTCATCTTTAAATCACAAGAGAGTTTAAGTGCCTGAACATCTGCCTATCTATTCAGACTGCAGTGCATCTAAGAACACAAAGAAAATGCCTCCAGAACAAAAACAGAACATAAAAACAATTTTGGCTCTGTTGTAGAATAGTCTAGGGACTTATCTTGACTTAAGTGTCTTTGGGAATTACTCAGTGCTTCAAAAGCACCATGTTAACCCAGGCTGTTTGAATCTTCCCTGAGATGCAGATAGCTGTGATTTAGAAAATAGAGGTTGAAAACAGAAAAGCAAAAGAATTACTCTCTAGTATAGAGCTGGCTGTTTATTTCAAATTCCAACAAACACATACACAGGTAGATGGTGGCCTGTAGTCCAGCAGCATAAAAACTAATAAATAGTCTAGACATTTAGGGGTGATGTATGTAAACATATCTCTGAAATCCTAGAGATGGGCATTTGCACACTGGGGTGATACTGCTTTTCATCTCCACAGCATTCACTTACAAAGCAGGTAAACACACAAACACATGAAATTTCCTTTATATTCTATTGCACCCTGGCATTCTGCTTCTCTAACCAATCATTCACAAAAATTACCATCTAAACTCACGGCAAGCAGTACTTACACAGGCTCCCTAGAAAATCTTCCAAATCAGGTTGCTTTCCCAGTCTACATTCTCTTCTTTCTCCACAAGCCCTTCTCTCTGCCTATTCCTCTCCATCTCTTTTACCTTACCTTTCTCCCGCTTCTCTTTTATTGTCTTCAAAGTGCTCCAGTTCAATTAGTGAATGATCTGATCTCAAGGCTTGATTTTAGCACCCATGAAATATTATATTTAATGTGTGGAAGCAGTCCTTACAGGTTTATTCTTTTCCCAAAATACATGTATACCCTTGAAGATAAGTTAGATTTTTAAAATATGGTCATTTATGCTATTCTATGCAGGGCAAAATAACAATGTTTTTTAAGAGACAAGACTGCCAATGTCCTTCCGAGAACCTAAATCCATATGGCACAATAAGTTTTCTTCAGCACTGGTGAACAGAAGATGCTTGGAGAAGAGTCAAAGAACAAAGCAAGGATAAAATAATACTTTATCTTCTATTAAGGGGTTGCCCAGGGAAGTTGTGAATGCTCCATCGCTGGTGGTGTTCAAGGCTGCATTGGACGTAGCCTTGGGTGGCATGGTTTAGTGGGAGGTGTCCCTGCCCCTGGCAGGGGGGTTGGAATTAGATGATCTTAAGGTCCTTTCCAACCCTAACTCTTCTACGATTCTATTGGGAGTATCCAGTATTGACTTCTTGTGGATTCATTGGCTGACGAAGCCTGCCTTAGCAGGTTTATAAACTGACCTTTGACTGTAGATTTCATATCTCTGTGGTGTTACAGAAGTCTGATCTCAGGAACTAATAAGAGAAACATCAGATTTGTTTCCAGCTGAGTGGGAGAAGCTATAATAAGACTTGGAAGATCAGAAAACCACGTCAGTGCGCAGGTTCAGTGGGTTATCCGTAACTGGAAGCAGGCCTCTCAATGATGCAGCAGCAGTTTTTGTTGTGCCTTTCGTATGCCTGAAGGTCACACTTTTCTCTGACCTTGGAGCTCTGCTTCGCCAAGGCTCAGGTGCTGAAGCTTTTGATTGCAGCATTCAGTTCAGTGGCACTGTGTAGCCAACAGTAGTTTGGATGAGATTTGTTGCTCTTTACTCAGCTTTTTCATTGCTAACTCAGGGTTACAATGCATTTAGATCTGTGGAGATTTCTATGCATTGAGTTGCACTAGTTACTCTTCGATGGCTTTGTGAAGTCTAATAGGTTCTGGAATAGCAGGGTTCTAATCTTTAGATCAGCCTAAATGAGTTTTTCAGTGTGACAAAAAATTTTCTTGTTACTTTTGCTGGTTGTATCATTAAAAATCTGTATCACCAGGTTTCATTGTTTGGGTTTTTTTTTTTCTGCTGTGTACTAAGCACAAACACAAGTATTCCTTCTGTTTGTGAAATAACTCAAGTAATTTTCATCCAGAACATATCAGGCAGACCATTTCACGAAAAGATCACAAAACATATTTAGATTTCATAATCATCATAAACCAAGCTTTCTTTGGATATGGACAAAGAGTGCTATTGTATAACTTGGAAATTTGTCAGCTAGTTTATACAAGATGCATTTTTCTCTCTCCTCTCACATTTTTTTTGTGCCTATTAGTTGCATAGCCAAAAGCCTTTGAATTGCTATTCATGGATGAAGGACCCAGTTTAAGATGCTGATGCAATGGAAATACAGTTACAACAAGGATATATTATACAGCTAAATTGAATATGTGGTATACCTAAACTACATGTTTACAGCATCAATATATACTAATAAAATAATGCTTTCTGTCCCAAAGACCTTACACAGTAAACAGAGTAAATAGAGAGCACCTCTCCTATGAAGAGAGACTGAGTGCTGGGTTTGTTCAGCTTGGAGAAAAGAAGGGTTTGTTCACGCTGGAGAAAAGAAGGCTCCAGAGAGAGCTTAGAGCAGCTTCTAGTGCCTAAAGTGAGCCTAAAAGAAATCTGGAGAGGGACTTTTTACAAGGGCATGTAGGGACAGGGCAATGGGGAATGGCTTTAAGCTCAAAGAGGGGAGATTTAGATTAGACATTAAGAAGAAATTATTTACTATGAGGGTGGTGAGGAACTGGAACAGGTTGCCCAGAGAAGCTGTAGCTGCCTCATTCCCTGCAGTCTACAAGGCCAGGCTGAAGGGTCTTTGAGGAACCTGGTCTACTGGAAGGTGTCCCTGCCTGTGTCAGGGGGTTAGAACTAGGTATTCTTTAAGGTCTCTTCCAACCCAAAGCACTCTATGATTATGCTGATAAAATAGAAGAAAAACACAGTATTAAAAACCAAAGAGAATGAATGCAAAATAGCATTAGCTGTAACTAGGATCATGAAAAGCTGTAATAACAGCACCACAGCTTTCTCAGCACTGAAATACAAAGGTACATAGGTAGTACAAGTAAACTCGTACACATGTACAGAAGTAGCACAAGCAAGGAGAGATATGGAAGACGATCACTTTCCTTTTCTTTTTTTTCTTTGAAACACATAGATTAGTCTACCAAGATAAAGAAAGAATGAACACTGATTTTTTGAAACTGCTGTAGCACCCCTCACTTATTCTATGATTATTTTTTCCCTAAGATCCTTCTATATGTAACCATTTGTTTTTTGTGGGACTTAGTCTGACTACAGAAATATTCATGTGTTCTCTTTTCTCAGTCTTAACCAGTAGCTCTGTGTGTCTAGAAGCAGAATATAGATTTGATTCTAACTGGCACAATAATCTCATTGCTATTACTATGTCATGGTTTATCAAGTTGGTAATTTGCGAGTTACTGATTATCATCACATACATTTTGAACCACTACGGAAATTTGCATCTTTGCATTTCATTTTGCCTCAAAACTGACCATTAACAGTTTTGTCTCCTTCCTTGACTGCCTCTGAATGAGGAAGATTGTGTTGTGGTTTTCACAGATTTCAAAAGAAATAATGAAACACAGTCATCATCTGTGACAGTTTTAGTATGACTTCAACATTAATGATATTTGAATAATCTCCTACGATTTATGTGGGCAAGAAGTTAATCACAAAATGTTTGTATTCTTTAACATTTTTTTAACTCCTTTTGCACAACATAACTCTTTACAAGGCACACTGCCTTTTCTGCATTTATTGCTATTGGCCTAAAAAGATCCATATAATGAAATAAGTCAAGTTCTTCAAATTGATGGATTCATACTTTGGTAAAGTTCTAAATTTATATTGTCCACCCACTGCAATGGAATTTCTTGGCATCTAGTTTTCTGATTGTATGTGCTATTTAAGACTTTGTTTGAAGGAACATGAATGTGCAGAAGAGAGGAAGATAGTAAAAGGGAAACATGACTTTTTCCTCTGTCCTGTTTATGTTACATTAGGAAACCCCAACAAGGAGCGAGCTGGGAGTGTGAATCTGGAAGAAGTTTGGGTAGTCAGGATGATGACAGCAGAGACAAAGTAAGCAACAAACCTGAAGCACTTGAATTTGCTGGGGGACTCTGAAAGGAGCAGGATCCCTGCTTGAGACAGAAGTCAGACCCATACCCAATATGCAATGTGAGGGATGATGGAAGATTATCAGATTTTTTCTGTTGTACCATGAGGTACTGTGGGATCAGTGAAAGGCTGAGAATCCAACAACTGTTGCCAGAATGGAAATAAGAAGAAAACAGAAGAGTGAACACTGTAGGTGAAGGAATATTTGATTTCAACCGTGTTGTTTACTCCCTTACCCCTAAATGACGAAATTACTTTATTATGGTTTTGCATTCTGGCCAACCTGAAACCATCAGGAGTAGTTACACTATTAGATACTACTGTTTCAAAGAAGATCTTATATACTCTTTCAAAGAAGATCATTAGATACTACTGTTTCTAAGAAGACTTTATAAAGATGACAAGCTGAACCAAGTATGTAGCCCTTCAGTGCAGTTTTCTTGATGCCTTGTGTAGTATTTCTGATTTTGCTGGTACGATTCACAGTCATACAGTGTCACTAGAATATTCTGTAACACAACAAAAATTGAAAACTTGATAACATTGATAAATGAAACATGTATTAGTTGATATTTGTATTGAACTCCATAAAAAAATAGATAAGACAAGGAATTCTGTACTGATTGCATTATTCCTTTTCATATTTAATTCAACAAAACCACTCTGGTTTAGAATCCACTTCTTACAGATATGTCAATGTCTTCAGAATTCAGAACTACTTTGTAACATAAACCAGTGTGTCGCTATCGAATTGAAGTGGTGTGCTGCCAAGCAGCAATGCCTTTGTGGATAAAATAGTTTTATTTTATTCTTTTGTGCCAACAAAAAGACATCAAAATAATAAAAGTAACTTTACTATAATATTAATGAATTCTATTGAATTCTACATTTTCGTTACAATTTTTCTAAGGATGAAATCTACTTTTTAGTTCTGCAAATATTTTTCATGTTTGGTATGTTTGTCACAGCCATATCATCTCCAACACTGGAAAAAGAACCTGTATATCTTTATGCAAGATTTTACTTCTTATTCATCTGTCAGTATCAGTTGCACTCATTTTCCCCTTTATTCTTTTCTCAAGCTTTACTGAATCTTAGGTTCACTGTATGATTTCCATTTACCTATCCCTTTTTTTTTTTCTGCAATCCTTTTTCGATCTTTCCTCCTTTCTTCTACTAATTCCTGTGTTTCCTAATCATGTCCCACTTTCTCACCCTTTTGAATAAGGGGAAAAGTTTTGCTCGCCAGTCCAGTTCTCTGTGAAAACTACAGATAAGGGAAATAACAAAGGGTACTTATGCAAAAGGCTCTTCTTTGCCTGATGTTTAACCCTTTGAAGATCAGTGAGGCTGATATCCCTGCAGTTAAGAGAGAAAAAACTTTGATAGTCTAGAAACTTGGACAGTTCAGAGAAAGATATGGAAAAGAATACAGGCCAATTGATAACTTTAATTATAAACATTTATAAAAATATTTTTACACTGAGACCCTGATACTGCATAATACTTTTTTACATTAAGAATCATGCCCATTTCACCTGTTTCTACTGGCATGGCACATTAAGGTTGTGGGTATTTTCTATAATTTAAAGAAAATATTTGTAGAGGCACCAGTTACATCACCATCAAGAGAAGGCAAAATGCTAAAGAAAGAAAAAAGTTTCCATCTAAACTTTCTGTGAGCTAATTAGACTCTACATTGCTAATGTTTAGTTACTATAACTATATATAAAACCATCATTTTGATTAACATTACCTGTAATGTTTTGCAATGTCATTCTGCCTAGAGACAAACATATATGAGTTTATAAACAAGTAATTCTGTTTTGCTATGATTTAGTTTTTGTTTGTAAGAAACTCACCTTCTTGCAACAATGACAACAGCAAGAGGAATTACTCAAGAATTCAAAGGCACTGTGTTTGTGCTGACAGTTTCAGCAGTGTGTATCATTGAATTTTTAATCTGATGAGCTGTATGTGTGGCTAATGTAGTTTGCATTTAAAGTCCTTGGTACTCATTTGTTGTACTGAAAATTTGGAATCAAGCTTAGGTTTCAAAACAGAAAAATAAAAGTTAAGTAGATAATTTATAGCTATTCAAATCCAAGTTGGAAATATTATAGGAGAATAGCTGTTATTTTTTAAGTCTTCCACTGTAATAAACATGACTGGTTGACACCAAACCAAGCAGTGAAAAGAATAAGTCTAGTATCTCTTCTAACAACGGAGTCTAAATTATAATCATATTAATTTTACATTAATATAATAATGTATTTGTAGTTGAAAATAATACACCTTATCAGGCTTCAAAATATGAATTTTATGAATGGTTTTCAAACATTGATATGAGCACAAACTCCAACCTACATTCACAAATACTCTGGTGCTTACAAAGTTTAGAAAAACATGAATGGCCTTTCCATTCTGAGGCCAGCTATGGAACTTCCAATGAAACATTCAAGGAAACAGAAAATTCCCAAGTTTGGGTTTGTTCCAGTAATATGTGAGAAGGACTGCTTGCAAATGACAGATTTTTTAAGATTTCTGAGATGAAAATTAGATGAGATCAAATATTCAACACATCAGAGGGGCAGAACATCCTTTAATGTGAAGACTTGTTTCTGCTGTTTTACAAATTAGCTGACTTTATAAAATGTCAATAATTTAACATGCCATAAATAATATACAATACCACAACATCCCACTTAAGGCTAATTCCACCATTTTTATTAATGTTTCTTCTTCTCTTCTAGTTGAAACAGAGTGGAGACAACACACATTGGTCGCATTTCTTTGTTTCATTTCTGTACATGAGTTTATGTTGTTGTGTGGATGGCAATGTGTTCAGGGCACCAAATCAACAGCCAAGGTGTAACACACTTCATGCAGAGCAAAAGCCAAATTCTCCAACTGTCATCTACAATAAAACACCTTTGTGGTCTTCATGCGTGGAGACCTCATAGCATCCTTCCAGTATCTGAAGGGGGCCTATAGGGATGCTGGAGATGGACTCTTCATGAGGAACTGTAGTGAGAGGACAAGGGGTAATGGGTTCAAACTTAAACAGAGGAAGTTTAGACTGGATATGAGGAAGAAATTCTTTACTGTGAGGGTGGTGAGGCACTGGAAGGGGCTGCCCAGGGAAGCTGTGAATGCTTCATCACTGGCAGTGTTCAAGGCTGCATTGGACATAGCCTTGGGTGGCATGGTTTAGTGGGAGGTGTCCCTGCCCCTGTCAGAGGGGTTGGAACTAGATGATCTTAAGGTCGTTTCCAACCCTAACTATTCTATGATTCTATGATTCTATGATTCATTTTGACTGCTGAAATTTAATTAAAAAAAATTAATTTAATTGCAAACAGCTATTTTGAAGCCAGCACAGACACTGACAGAGCAACTTCTGATTCCCTGGCCACGCTAAAAGACTGATTTTGACAGCTATAAGAGAAGCAAGGCTCAGATATGATGGTTCAGCAGCAAAAAGTATGTGGAAATATATACAAGAGCAGTTCATCCAGTAGTCACCCGCCAAAAGAAGCACAAGGTTTAGCCAAAGCTATAGTATCATCACGGTATCTGAAAATGTTCAAATCACTGTGTTGGCTATTCTGACTCACAGCATCATGCTTCCATTAAATAATGAAAATTTTCTGAGGAGACAAGTGCCCATGCCCTGCAAAAGCCAGCAACAGGCACATGACTCTGAAGAAGCCTGTGTATGGTGGAGTCAGCTTTAAGATCTTGTTCTTAGCTCATGCTCTTGCCTAGAAGCAAGTTTTTTAGCTCAGCATAGTTCTGAATCTTTCAGGGATGAGCTTTGTAGATGTTATAAAGACCTTAGAATGAAAAGTTGTATCCATTCTCCCTGGATATTTCCTAATTATTTCCAACTACCATAATTCTTGAATCTTTTTTTTAACAGCAAAAGAATGTTTCAACTTTTCTACTGTTCTAAACCGTAATATTTGAAAACCTTTCTTATTTTTTTAATTTTACATTACGGGTGGCAAAGGAGAGAAACTTATCTGGTTAAATGCATGACTTATGCTTAGACTCAAGTTGATAATTGGCTTGGTGAAAAATTGGGTGCAATTTGCTCAAAAGCTGACAGAACGGCATTCCATAATCAAGACAAGTATAAGACAAGAGTACGGCAGTGCCTTTCTGTTGCTGAGGTTCAAGCTTTCTTGAAAACAACCAGAAGAGTGACAGGATTAGTCGTTTTCCCCTTCACTTGTGTTCTGGATGTTTGGCTTTATGAGAACTGTATGTCTCAAGTAAGTTATGCAGAGCATTATGCAAGATGTAGCTGCTCTAAAAACTTGCATAAACCTGGAGTAGGTTATTTTTTTCAGATCAGAAATCTTTCATATTTTCTGATGAAACAGCTAAGCCTAATATTATGCTTTGCTAGTCCTGAAAAGCTGTTGCTGTCAGCATTTTGAGGCAAGCAGACAAAAAATATCTTTTGAAGTGCATGAACAGCTTAAGCTTTCGACAATATCATGCTCTCATAAAGTGATCATTGTTACCTTGCAGGGACTAAAGACAGTATTGTTGAAAAAATTTATTAGATCTCAGACCACTAATTAGCTGTTGAGCACTGACAGCTATAAGTGTGTAGTACAAACCTACAATTTCTTGGTTTGGTTTCCTGTTTACGCTACTCCTATGTTTGACCTAAGTGAGTGACATGCTCAGCAGCACTGATGTGTTTGTGGTAGCCACTCTTTTTTATTTCCTAGTCACAAAATAAAGCATTTGGACTAGATGCATGGTGTAAAATAAGCAACTCATCAAACCAACCCCAGACACATCTAAACAAAACAATCTGCTTGTACTTTCAATTAAGTGGGGTTTCTGATTTTTAGAGACCAATTTAACTGGACAAAGAGTTTTAAGGCAGAGCTACCATTAGAAATATAATTCTTGAAAGAAAAAATTCTGAAAGTTATGAATAGCTAAGGAGATAAGAGCAGGGCTCATTCTGAAGTAAGATGTCCAGTGTGAAACTAGTGACAGTTGGATTTTTATGTTTAGCTTAAGCCTCAAGTATAGTTCAGATCAACACTCTGAACTTCTAATATTTTACCTTTTCTTGCTCTTATTTTTACTTTTTATGCAAAAAATATATGGCATACAGTAATACATACAAAAGTGAGTGCCTGCATTTTTCCATTGAGCTAAAGAATGATTTTGCTAAGTGTTGCTTGAGTCATATTCTATAAAAACACTATGGTACTTTTGGATCCACAAATCAAAATAAAATTTAATGAAATTAGACTTTTTTTAAATTTTGGGGAATTGGAGAGGCATTCTGTGTGACTAAAAATAGCAGCTGAATTCTATAGTTGAAGAATAAAACCATCTGTTTTCTGGAAAACATAGTGGTACAGAGGCAAAAAAGTAATGAAAATATGTATTGTCATTATGATTACCTAAATTCCCCACATCACCTAAATAGCACAAGAAAGCAACATGTGGTGAAAAAGAAAGTAAAACAAACAAAAAACCCACGTAATTAATTTAACAGTTATTCTTAGAGTCTTTACAAAGTAGGTAAATATTGGAGAAAATTTATTTTATTCACCCACCTACAGAACTTCAAAACCTGAAGAGTTCGAAATGCATGAGAGAAAGGAAAACATTTTCAATTTAGCTAAAACACAAGAAAAAAGAATCAGATTTCATTCCCTGTAAATTGAACTATGCAAGTTTTGTCTCAGGTAAGAATCTTCTTTCAAGGCAATTGTTGTCCAAACAAATGTTCATGGATGATTTAAAGTAGAAAATAAGGATTTTGGTCATCCTCCAAGATAATATTACTGGATCAATAGGATTTACTAGTATAAGATATTTTATCTGAGAAAGGTGAATATAATTTAAAATATTTTTTGTCTATCTCATAAGATTCATGCCGTGGTAGTTAAGTGTGCCACTAGATCTGGAAAATATATGATGCCTTTTTCTTGGAAAATTATTGTCCTTCAAGTAGAAAACAAATTTTATCCTCCACAGTACTGTGTTTATTGTTTAGCCAATTAAAAAAGGTGTTAATATTACTCCTGTGAATTTTCAAATTTCACCAGTGATATTCCTGTTACCCCATGAGTCCTGAAAGGTAACCAGAGGAAAAATATTCTTAATTTGAGAATAGAAAAAAAAAAAAAAAATCTTGTTTAATGAAGTTTTCGAACGTTATATTTTATTCACATTTACTTTGTAATCACAAATCATTTTGATGCAGAATGCATTGCAATACTTCATGAATTAATTCCTTTGTCTTGGATACATTTTATAATACATAATATCACTTGAACACTAAATTCTTAGAATGGCAAATCAGCAAATCTAATACGCAGCGCAGTACAGTAAACAACAGTAAAAGCAAAATGAAAAAAAAAAAAAAGAAGAAACCTAAACCCTGCATTCTGGTGACTGATACTGTAATTTTTTCAATTGAGACCTCAGGCACTTTCAATTACACCCCACTCCCCTAGCTTTTCAGCTCCCATATGTCAAGAATACAAACAGGTGAGAGGCAAAATTTTCCCACCTCAGGTAGGACAGCGAAGTTAACTATTTCATATATTCTGTATTCTCAGAAAATCTCTGAAGTACTGGCAAAGTTCCACAGTCAGAAAGTGGTAATACTGTCTTCTCAGAATCATATATGGAGGACAAGAGGATCATAACAGAGTGATTTTGATCTCTGTCCTGCATTTGAGGCTTTATGTGGGTAATGTCCTTTCCCCTGTGCTACAGACCCTACTGCCAACAACAGCTTCTGTGAAGGTTATGGTTTGCCTAAGGGAAGAATTTTTTTTTACTTTTTCTCAATACCCCCAAGAGCCAGCCCTTCCAAGAACAGACTCTGCTGTGTAAAGAAGTAGAGAAACACCTGCTGATATCCACAAAGAAAGCCCTCTCGCCCCCTAAGAATGACATGTGTAGCACTCTGCCGCACATGATCCTCTAAGAAGTGCACAGTGAAGACACCTAACTTCAAAATACCCACTAAGCAGGAGAGAGGACCTAGGAGTAAAAAGATATGCCAGCAGTCTCTGTGGAATGGTGATAGCGTTCTCTCTCATTAAAAGCACTTACTATCTCTCTTTACCATTAGTCCTTGACCCCTTCAGTGAAATGCTTTATTAAATTAAAAAATTAATATGAGAATAAAATAAATAAATTTATTTCCTTAACATCACGACAGAAATTTTGTAAACTCCACATAGAAATACATTTGAAGTCCCAACAGCAGTTTCTTATTTCAAACGCTGAAGTTGTCCTGTTAGCAGCAAACTTCCCATGATTAACATCCATTAACAGATTGGGAAAAAAAATCCAAACCCTGAATTTTTTTAGAAGTCAAAAGTGTAGGCAATTAAAGATGCCAGAAACCTCCATGATTTTTTTTTTTTTTTGGGGGGGGGGGGGGGGGGGGGGGAAGGTGGTGGTGTCCGTAACAAAATGAGATATTTTTAATCTTTTATTTATACACACAAATAAAAATATTGCATCCTATTCTATACAGGAAAGTTGAGTGAAGGTATATTAACAAAATGTTTCTGGTCCTTAATAATTACAGTCATTCACTCTGAAAAACTAGATCATTAATAGGGCTTTTTGCCTGCCTCCTCTTTTGATGAGACGACAAATATCCTTACTTAATTTATTCACTTCACTTCATCACACTTAAGGGTAAGCTACATTCCCCACTACCATATTTTTATTGAATTCGTCTTCGTTATATTGGAGAAGCAGTTGAAGCAGTCTGTCATTTCATTGGTGTATCTGAAGTTATTTTAGAGGTGTCAAACAGCAGCAGGCCCAGCCATTTCTGCTCTTCCTAATCTTTCCCACAGTTGTCCTAGAAATATTGCATGCATGCTGAATCCTTGTCTCCTTCTCTGGCTGATAGAAAACCAGTTGCTGTAGTGTGCTGCTGCTCACATTCCTCTCTTGCTGCTGACAGAATCTTGCAACGAGTTCAATGAAATTGCTTAGAGTTCCCACATCTGAAAACCTAGTGCTGGTCATGTCAGATGGTGTCAAAATTTTTGAGAAGCTGAACACATGATCAATGTAAGATTGTACTGCCCTCCTTTTATCAGTGATGTTACAGATGGTTTTGATTAGGTCATACACGCCTTTCTTCTCCCTGAATCTGCCCTTTAACTTTATGTGATCCTTCATCATATGGACAAGGACTTTGTTCTTAGGCAGAATCTGGAAGATGTTATGATTGTAATAACACTTTGTTATGCTGTCTTTTCTTTACTGAGGGCAAAAAGATTACCTTTGTCCCCTTGTTTTTCTGGCTATCCTGACATCAATGCAAATTTCTCACATGAGATCAACTCTGATCACCAATTGCTTTTATCAGTTCTCATAACACATTAGCTACTGCTGTTCCTTTAAGAATAAGCACATACTTGGGTCTTCTTACTCAACCAATAGTTTTTGCTCTATTCTCTTTTTGTCATCAACTTATGTGGTGAATACCTATGATGAAGCATGTGGAATGATGCATTCAACAAGACATTTAATATTAGTAACTTTAAACTCTGAGATGATGCTAAGGCCTGCAGCCTGTCCCAGATCAGCAGATTAGCTGGCTCACCATACCCACACAATGAGAAGCCGTGACCTAAAATTATCTTAACATGTTGACATTATCTGCAAAAGCAAAAATGAAAAAACAGTTCTATGAAAACTGATAGGTAAATATAATTATCAGAGAAGTGCATTCTTTACTTCATTAAACTACTCTACTAGATTCTGAATTCATCCTATTTGTTGGTAGGTCATGGTGTTCTCACTCCAATAGGAAAAAAGATAGCCCTTCAAAGCGGTGAAATGAGAGAAAGCTGCATGTTGATATTCTTTTTCAAAAAATTACATTTGGCTGAAGTTTCCCTTTCTAAATTACAAGGAGCTGAGCCATTGTTATGGACTTCTGGTATGACTATATTATCTTATATTACTCATAATTTGAGTAGCAGAATTATCCTGATTATTGATTCAGTTAATCCAGGTAATTGGCTTGAAGATGTATGCATGATATGTCTGGTGGCATGTCACTCCTAAAAACCAATAAATTCTTCAGGTTTTGTCTAAACTGTGTCCTCCAACAAACCAGCTTGGTTAGTGTAATTAACAAAGCTCTTCCTTTTGTAACTGTCCTAGCCAATAACCTGAAGTACATTCCTGTGTAATAGAGACAGAACCTGATGCTCCAGTCTTACCACAGCAATTTCTCATTGCCAACTTCAATACAGTCAGATTCAATCATTAAATTAAAGTCCAAGCCAATCTGACATTTGTGGCTAATGAGAGTGGTTCTGGGTAGAAGCAAATGTTGCTGAAGCCTGGGAACAGCAGGATTTAGGGCTGTTGATAGTAGCATAGACATAACTATGCTCACGGATCATGCAAGCACACATTATGTGTGCTTTGTCACTTCCTACCATCCTGTTATAACTTTCTGGCATTCTCTATTTGCTGATAACTCCTTTGTGGGAGTCCTTTCTATTTCTATACTGTACTTAGCATCCATAACTGAGTAATTACAACAATGCGAACTACACTACTCCTAGCAGGAGCCTTAGTTTGTGAGTTGTCAGCATTTACTTGGAGTGGTGTCAGTAGTGATGCAGAAAAAAAAAAAATGTTCAATAAATTTTATTCTGTACTTGGAAGCAATTAGGGCATTGTATTTGCATTCTTTATGGTAACAAACTACTCTCTAATCCATTAGTAAGTGAAAAGATATATCTATCAGGAATAAATATCTTAAATAACCAAGCCTAAAAAACAAGGATACACGAGGTATTTGGATTTTCTTTAAAGATGCCCTATTGCACTCATAGACCAATCAAATTAATTTGTAATTAATCTTGTAATACCAGGAAAATTTTACAGGTCTGGAAGAGCCTTACACTGATTTATTACAAAAAAAAAAAATGTATGAGTTAAATTCAGAGAGAATTTAAATGAGAACTTTGGCAGAAATGTTTAACACTGAGGTTAATTAATTGTAAAGTGATATAGTAGAACTAGAATGGCTTTGGTGGGAGGAATAAAACAGGATCCCCAGCAGAGACAGCCACTGTTGTTCTTGCTTTCTCTCTCTTCCCTCTCCCTCACAGCTGGCTACCTCCACTTCAAAGTCCAGGTTTCCTCCTGGCTTGTACTAACACAAGTCGTGAATGATCCACCCAACACATACCTTCAGGTCACTCTTGTAGATATGTTCTTGTTAAGCATAATAGTTTGCATTCGTTACAGGTATAGCTGAAAAAAATTCAAAAGGATGTGATATATAAGAAGTCATATTAAATTATTTAATAGTTTCTTTGGGGCTTTAAACTCAATGCTGTGGGACTATTATTTTCTTATGACATATGTGGAAGGAATTTAACCTATTTCTACAAACTGCAAGTATCTCCAAGTCATACCACTTTCCACTGGAGCATGCAAGGTCATTGAAGTCTTGCATTTTGTTGCTAGAAGATATTTCTGTTCTCAATTTACATGCGTGCTACAGACAAACATATGTACCTGCAGAAGAACTTGATAAAAATAAAATAAGCATAACCAAGGGTTATTAACATGTCTGTGTGAAACTTCAGCAAAGTCCTTTAGAATAATGTTACATATATGTCATTGTAAATATTCTAATTTCAGATATTTCAACTCTTATTTACAGCTGAATTAATTTTCTTTTAAGCCTTAGAAAATGAAAAGACATCTTAGTCTTCCTGATAAAAATTCCTAGTTTACAAACTAATAAAAAAGTATTTTTTTTATATTTGCTTTCTGTCTTTTTTATTTTCATCAGCATATTTACAGTTATGATTTATGGAAGTGGAGAAGTTTTCCCTCATTTATGATCTCTAGATTTGATTTATAATATTACAACATAGTTGTTTAACTGAGTTAAGAGAATTCATCAGCTTTCAATTCTTTGTAAACATATGTAAAGTTTTCAGGCCCAGGAAGATGTATTATTGTGTGTTTGCAATTGTGTTCAAGGAGCAGACAATAAAAGGGTGAACAAATAGATCTCCCTCCCAGACAAGAACTAGAGGAGTCACATGCTTGTGTGGCCTTGTTCTCTTAACTAACCAGGGCTTTTACATGAAAGAGGTCAAATGTTCTACAGCCAGATGTGACTTTCTTCCCAATGTAGGGCTCAGACTACATTACGCTCTGAGAGAAAATCCCTCAACAATGTGGAAAGACCAGCTGACTGGGAACTACATCTGGTGAATCTGGGAGGACGCAGTAGTTTCTGAAATCCCTCAGCTGTCCCTTTAGTGGTCGCCTTACTGAAAAAACAGAATATGCAAAGAGGACAATCTGGAAAATTCTGCAGGGGACTACATGTGTTACTCACGAGTCCTGCCTGACTGCTCATGTGAACTTTTGCAGAGTGAATTGTGACAGAATAAACTGTCACACAGAAAGCAAATCTCTACAGCTGATTCCAGTTAGCCACTAATCCTTCCAGAGACTGCTGAGAGTAGGAGAAGCTGGAGGAAAGGGTAGGGAATGCCTTTTCAGGATCCAGCTTTCCAGCTTCAAGATCTAAGAGAAAGAGAAGCATAAAAAAAAAAAAAAAAGAGTGACTGTATATTAGTGAAGATCCAAGAAAAAATATACTTGTTAAAATAAGACTCCAGAAAAAGCACAGTTTGGGGATGTATTTCTAGGAGCCTTTTTTTGCTTAAGGAGTAAGAGAACCTATGAGAAAATCTCAAAAGCTTCAAACTACATATTGACTTTCTTCTTTTTAAGAGATTTGGCAATTTTTTTCTGGATTCTCCTAGTATTATTAATTCAGGTGATGTAACAAGCTTGGGAAATAGGGAAATATTACAGTTATATGTATAAGTAGAAAAAATACTATCCTGAGAGAATGTTTTTTATGTATTTCATAACACAGCTTAACATTATTATGGATCAGGAAAGGACTAGCTGATTATTTATTTTTTTATTCGTGGCAGATTGTGGTAAACCTGTTTACAATGTGCTGCCCATATTTCCTTATTCTACTTAAGTTTTAAAACACACCAATTTGTCACTAAACTATATATACAATACCTTCTTGAAATGTTGGTTTCTGGTTTAGAGCATACCGTATTATATATGACATGAACAATTCATGACATAGTTTTCAATACTTCTCCCAGAGCTTCTGAAAATATATCGCTCTTGATTCACTTTTGCAGCTGCTCAGAAGACATCCCAGGCAAAACTATGAATAAATGTTTTATGATTTAAAGTGAATAATGACTCTTTCCTCAACATAAATACCTCCTTAAGTAAGAAGAAATGAAAAAGTATAAACTAATTTGTACTATTCCCACAAAATATTTCTTTAATATTCAGGTAGTATAATTGATTAGAACCATTATTTAAGAGCCTTTCTAAGTATTCTGAATTTAACGAGTATGATTTACAGCTACTCCTGCCTGTAGAGCTGATCTTATATAAAGCTGAAATACTTCACTTAATAAAAGACAACAGCTATTGCTCATGTCAAGCAAAAGAAAGCATGAAAATGTTTAAAGGCTTTAATAGATTTCTTCAAAATAGTAGTATATCAAACACAAAAAATTGTGAATATATTTGGAAATAGCAGAGATTTGTTAAAAACACATCACATTTTTCACTTTAGAACAACTGCTAATATTAGAAATTTTATTAATCTTTTACAAAATGTTCAGAATTACTCCTGATCAGCTTTGTACATTTTAAACGTTTAGCAAATACTATTATTTTTCTGTATCAATTTAAGAAAACTTATGAATATGTTGCATTGAATTAATTAAATTTTTATACACTTAAGTACACTAAGCCATTACTTTCACTTCCAGGGTTGCAAGACTGTTGAACTTTTGTTACATCCTTAGATTCTTATATTTTTCTCAGTCTCTGACTACTTTATCATTGCCTGTGCAATGTCATACAATTGTCATACAATTTAGTTCCAGTGCTTTGGAAAATTGCTTCCTAACTTTCAGTTCTTACATCATTATTATGTCATTTTTTTGAACATAGATTGGACTTTGTACTTAATGGTTTCTACTTAAATTTTTCTCTCTGGTTTTCATTACAAAATATGCATTTCCTCTCTCTTTGCAGGCACATAACTCACATATGATGCCATTATCTATTTCTTATCTATCCAAATGATACAAAACTATCTTTTGCCATATTTATGAAAAATGAATTCCATAGTTGTGTAATTTTCTCAAATTTATTACTTAATGATGTTTGTACAAGTCTTGGCAATCATCCCTTAAATTGCTTCCTCATATTGTCTGGAATATTTTTAGAGATGGTCACAGCTAACCACAAATTGGGTTTGTGTGGGGTTTTTTTTAATTTTTGGGTTTAATTCAAACTTATTATTTGTTCATTGATTAAATTGTTTTCTACTTGCCAGACTCACTTTTCCAAAATGTAAATCCATCATCCAAAGATTTTATTTTCTTTTCATTCACCTGTTTCTCTTTAAAATAAATTATTTGAAGCTGATATTCATATGTAGACAAAATATGGTGGTATGTGATACTAAGTTTTTACTAACGTGCATTTCAGGTAACTATATTATTAATGAATAGTAGAGTCATGAGGAGCTATATTAAACCAGCTAAACTCAGTGGCAGAAATACTCTTCGTGACTCTACTGGTTTTCCCAGGACTTGAGGGTATATGTTGTTCATTGGCTGGCTTGCAAGGGAGATATATGGGACAGTATCCCAGCTAACTGAACAGAAACAAAAGACAAGAATTGCACAGTGGCTTGTTTTGAGTAATTTGAACTCCCTGCAGTAAGCAGAGGCATGTGACATTTCTCTGCTTCATTCTACCAGAAGCCACAACCCAAAACCCAAGCCACTAAACTTCAATCACTCTTTAGTTCAGGGAGAGAAATACCAAGTGATACCTTTCTACTTTTTTTTTTGGTATTGTTGCAAGACAAGACTGAATTGACATTGAACGATTCCTTTAATTCTCTGTATATTTTAAATGTTCTCACTGTTCTACTAGTCAATGAAACTGCTTTCTTCAATTATACATCCTGAAGAACAAGCAAATTTCTTATTAACAAGGAAAAAATCTTTTAAACAATTTACAGTTTCCACTGTCATTTTTTCCTGGCTCTTAAAATGTTTCTAAGGAAAGTTTCTGTCATTGACTATCTATCCATTTCAAAATCCCAAATATATATAATAAACACATGGCATGCTCTATTTGCATACATGTTCATGTATTAAATATAATATAAAATAGATCATGACACAGGTCTTAGATGAACACACACACACCTCACTGAATATATTTTTTTTTATATAGTTTGAAATTTGTCTTTTTATTTTATGTGAATGAGAGTGAAAGCTCTGCAATATTATAGGACACTTCACCATGAAAGACATATGCTAACCTTTTTCTTGTTCCTCTCCTACTTATTCTGTACTGGTGCTTACAGAGCATTCAAAAGTTTCCAAGACAACCTGCTCCTGAGTTATTAATGGTTCAGAAATCTGTGGATATTTTTTTAAAGAGGGTCATGTTTTTTCTCCTTTTTAGTTCTCCTAGCTCTTCTTTTCTTGAGGAAAGGAGCAAGGAATTTAAGCAAGAGGGAATCTGAATCCTGTTATATCAGTCTACGCTATTAGCTGCCCTGCTGCATGCCAAACAAAATTCAGAAATCATGTAAAACCACATTACATAGGACTGTTATTTGCTAGAATGATCTTGTGTTTTATTAGGCGAGACACACATTTTCATTTTCATCTTTAGGTTTCAGTGTTAAGATAATCAGGAGCAATTAACAGCCACAGAGATCAGAGACAACTTTTTTAAAATGAGATCCCTCTTTATGGTGCATATTTACATGACAGCTCAAGTCAGAAAATGTGCAGTCATCCTGTGCAGCTGGTCCATCATATTGTGCTTCAGAAGCTGAAGTTTACAACAAGCATAATGAGCTTCTCCATACTTTTTGCAGGAAAAAAAAATAATGTGCGGTTTCTAATTAAGTTGTGCTTCTTAAAGTGTTGTGGTTTTGTTTGGTTTTGTTGTTGTTTTTTTTTTAATGCCTGCTAAAAAAATTAGAGGGTTTGATTGTCTCTATATTTAATGTTATGCAGATCATAAAGTAGTATAAATTCAGGGGTACAAAAATGGATAGTGGTTTTCATAATCAAGCCTCTGCTTGGGTACTGCATCCCAATATTCATGTCCCTGGAGATGTTACTAGTGCACAGTATGGAGTGAGCAATCATTCAAGTGCTTCAAATTTTATTCTTAATCTAAGTGCCTGAGTTTATTTACCTCTCATTTGCCACTCCACAGAGGTACTCCTGGGTTTTGGACCTGGAAGTGATATTTGTCTTTCAGTGAATGATGAAAACCTGAAATTTGCACAAAATAAGTTGCATCTCATTAAATGTTGCAGGTTTTCAGAACCTATAGCAGAACATTGTTGGTGCTGGTTTTATCCCTAAAATAAAAAAAATATTTATTCAACAACAGCTACCTATGCATTGTCGAATTTCAAAGACAAAAACATTTGTCCTTTAAAATTAGCATGTTTCCCAAGTTAAACATAAGACAGATAGACCAAAATTCAGCCTCTGCCCAGGATATGTTCAGAGTTTCTCTCTCTCTGTGCAGCCCTTTACTTGTCCTCCAGGGATATCTTAAATTCAGCATAAAGTACTGATATTTCACAAAAGAGAAGTAAAAAGGCATAATCCTTAATTTTTCTATCAATCAAAGATGTCATGGAGACAGAGTTAGGATTTTTGTCTTAAATAGAGAATCCAAAAAAACAAATGATCAAATTTTTAAAAAAAATTAAAAAAAAAAAAAGAGACATATCTGTCACTCAAAAAGAAAAAAAAAAGGAAAAAAGTCAGGAGTATTTTGACAAGATACTCTTTAAATAGACTGCTTAACTTTGCTTTATTTGGGCAAGGTAGTGTTAAAACTATCTATTCAGACTTCCTGTAAAAGTAAGAGTTGATTTCAACTATTTAAGTTGAAATACCTATGCTACATGCTCAGAATAGTGATGGAGGATGTCAAAGGGCATTTCTAAAGCTCAAACAAGCATTAATAGCACCTTCAATATTCTTGCACACAGATTTAAAATCTTCATTTGAAATCTTTATGGAAGCAAGAAAACTTGGTCTTGGAACCATTCTTGCTCAGACCCTGGAGGGTGAAAAGAAGATCATTACACATACTCCTAGTCTGGTGATTTAAGTGGAATGAAATTATGTAGTCTTTAAATTAATAGAAATGCCATTTACAGTCAAGGCCCTACAGCAGTATGACCCTTCTTTCTCAAAACTGTAGCTATTGGCAATGCCTGTATGAGACCCACGGCTTAGACTCCACCTTCTCTCCTCATTACAAATGACCCTCTTTGTAGTCCTGGACCTTCCATGTTTTTGACAGAAATGCCACAGAGCCAACTGCACAATGCAAGAAAGAAATAAGAATAAGAAAATACCACATCTGCAGAAGGTATATTTGAAAGTCATTCCTGTGTGTCAGTAGACTAAAGCAGTCATTTCTTGCTCTGTGCCTAACTCATATACAACACAATGAACAACTTCCCACAAAGACTTACATTTTAAAATATTAGGAAATGATTAAAAATACAAAATTGAGACTAGCAATTTATTTTCTTTCCGGTTATAAAAAACCTGTTTCTGTGAAAATGCTCTCTTTAGCTGTTGTTCATTCATCAGGGTCTCTGTTGTGAAGATATGGATGAAGATCTTTCATCTTTTGAGTTAAAGTTCAAGTGTGTAAACAAGGCAATGAAAGAATTCTGTCTTTTCAGAAGACTGGCTACAATATTGTCCTCCAGGAACATTAGTCTTGTACCTGTCACACAGAATAAAATCAGATAATCCAGGTACCTCTAAAAAAATCCCTAATCTTAGAGATTCAGTGAAAACTTTCATACAAACAAAATTCACCCACAATAGCTTGGTGGCACTTACCAAATCCAAAGTTGGGATTTGACTTTTTTTGATTAATTTTGGCTGACAATTTTATTATTGATAGTGGCTTCAATGTCTTTCTTTTTGTTCATCAGCCAAAGACACCCTGACCAAGTTGCCTACAGTGCCAAATACTAGCTGTCATTAACGAGAAATGTAGACCTTCTGGACTTTCAAATTCAACCTTGCATTGGATATTTTCAAATTTTAAAAATGCGACAACATTTTGAAAAATTTTGTTTCTATTTCCAAAAATATGGCTGTGAAAATGAACTTTGCAAAATGTAATTGACACTATACTGAGGATTTTACAGCCAAAGAGGTACAGCAGGTCTTTAGAAAGAACTTCTTTTAGGTTAAAATCTCTGAGTCTAATTATGAACCCTTACACAAAACTTGCTCATAAACTAAACAGAAAGCAAGCAGCTAACAGGACCTTCTAAGTCTTCTGGAACCACACAACAGACTTGAAGCAAGTACAATGTGAATTAGTGGGAGTTTACATTACTGAGTGGTTTTCAAGGTTCTCTACTCATGTTGCATATGCTTAGGTTTTAGAAACTTTGGGAGGTGACTCCTATCACCCAATTTCATTTAATACACAGTTTCAATCTGTGGTTTCATTTCTTGCTATACTCAAACTAGAAAAATAAGCTGTACCATAACATCTGTTCCCACAAATGTTATGTTCTCACCAGTTTACTCATACCTCGTAGCTTCACAAATTATATTCTGAAAAAGAAAAAAAAACACCTTTCTCACCCATTCTGACCTCTCAAAAAAACCTAGAAAATTTACTTTTCTATAATATATTTTACATATTTTCTAATTTCTTATGTCCCAAAGAATGGAGGTATAGAACTGTACTCTAATATTATTAAAGGCGAACTATATGAGACACATTCAATTGGGCAAATCCAGTTTCCATCAGCTGAATATCTGCACTAAGATACTATGTTTCCAATGACATCTGTCCTTGACTATGCGCTAAAAAAAAATCATAATCATAAATACTTGCAGCCATTCGCATACTCCTCCCACTGCTTCTAGTCTACAAGATATTTGCTAAATCCAGAGAAGTCTGGATTTAACATCTGGCTTTCCTATTTTCTGCTCACTATCTGATTAAGATACACACCAGAAAACAACAACCATTTCCAATGCTGTTTTGTAGTTGCAGTGGTGAATTTATTTTATCTATCTTTAATGGAGGGGGCTTTGTTTGGAAAATAAGCTTCCAATTACCATGTGCTTCAAGCTGTAAAAAGCGCTTGAGAACTGTTTTGCTATCATGGCACACTGGTACAAACTCAGTCTTTCAGAACAAGATAGAAAAGTAAACAAACCATGTAAGAGGTGTAGCCTAAATATAACAGACCTATTTCCATACTTAAGAGACTTTGTTGCCACTCAATTCAAGAATATAACTGTGAAATTCCCTTTAATGCTAGTTGGAAACTATTGAGTGTCTTGCAGTAGAGTTCCAAAGTTAAATCTCCAAGTGCTGTGCCACAACATCCATATCTTCTGAGTGTATTGAACATTTCTCTGCACTTAAATTATTTCCCTTAAAAAAGCCTAAACCCTTTAAAGCAAGAGATGCTTTTATAAGATGCATAGAGGATGAGGGAACCTCAAATACTTAATGTAAGAAAGAGGATCTCATTAGAGCCAGAGCTTGGTCTGAGTCTTATGCCTTGGAAAAAGATTCTGAAATTTTCTTGTATTTTTAACAACACTGCTCAAACTTGCAAGAGAAGGTTAAGAAATCTAAATACCTTAATCATGAAATGTTATAGTTATCTGTAGAAAATGAGCCTAAAGTAATAGAAGAACTAACTGTAGAAAATAGTGTTATATTTCATTTTCTGAAATCTCCTGATATCCAGTTGATGGGGGTGGGGCAAAGAGCCTGTATAGCAATAGCGCACAAGGAAAGTGATGTGTTTGCTAAGCTGATCAATAGCATAATTAACTTAGCCAAGCAAAAGACTGATCAATTTTATTATTGATCAGCGTAGTAAACATAGCAGTGTGCCTGTATAGTATGGCTACATTGCATCTATTAGTGTTTCATCAGGATATACATGCTTCAAGTGGTTCAAATGAACTTGCAACAGATGCATAGTGTTTGTCCAGGACCAAAGCAGAGATAAATGGAACACACTCTTGCACAAAAGGCAAAAAAATGACATTAGAATTATATGTTCAAAAAAATACAATATTTAAATATAGAATGAAAAATAAATCTTCCCTTGTCACTTTTTTTTTTTTTTTTTAACTGAGTCTCGACGACAGATAGCTGTATTTCTTGAAGCAATTCCATTCCTATTTTGACTTTTTTGGAAAGCCTAGTGTCCCAGTTAAACAAAGACATACAAAACATTAACCCTGTAATGCTCCCTGAACTCTGAAACAAGACAGACTTTTTTTTTTTCCCCTATGGCAATGTAGCCTTAAAAGCCACAATTTCTTATGTAGCCTATGGATAAAAAATTTGAACTGGGATTGTGTAAGTGAGTTGGTGTTATCCAGCTGGATTCAGATATAATCAATCAACTCTTGTTCACGGTTAGACGTCTGTGAATTCATTTTTAAAAACAACTTAAGCATTTGTTTGTTTGCTGCTAAAAAAGACTCCAAAAGTTTTGTGTTTCAGAGGTTGAATTTTAAGTTCATTGTAGAACCATTTATATGTAGTTCCATAAATGAAAAGATTTATAGCTTTAGACATGCTATCGACTCTGATATTATCAGTCTTTTTCTGTTATCTATCTCTGTCTTTCAATTTGTCTGTCTCTTTCTGTAAAAATTCAGTCTACATGAAACACCTCTGGATTCAGTAAAATTAAATAAAGAGTGCATTTTTCTTTCAATTGGCAGCAGTGTTTAGACACCCATGCAGTGTCTGAAAATCTGAAGTAACTTTACTGATACTAATCCAGAATGAATATTGATTTCCATGTATAAATCCCAGAGTAAAGAGTCCTAGCAACAGGATGACCCTAAAGTAAGAGCGCAATACCCAGGATGTCACAAGAACTTATAACCAAATTACAGACAAAAATAAATGATGATGGTGACAAGAAGATATATTCAGCCTACGTAGCAGACACAGCAGTCCAGAGGTTTACTAGCACTAAGCTAAACACTAGCATGTCCTTTTCCTCTGTTTTTTCTGAAGGACTGTATGAGGTATTATAATCACCATTATGTAGGACGGAAAAGGGAAAAGGCCAAATGCCTTTTGAGGTATGCCTTTTCTTGTTCCTACAAGACTGTGCCATTGTGTTTAAAAAGCAAGTGTATTATTTTCAAAGAGGTAACTATTCATTTTTACCACCTGAGTCTTGCCTTTAAGTTTCTGCATCAGAGATCAAATCCTGTATATCTCTGAAGGTTTCTATTATGGATTTATGCTAACTCCCTTTGCATGTTTGAAATATATTTTTTTTTATATATAATGATTTGTATTGGTCTGTATCCTAGAATTCCAATACCTTATCTGGGGAATGTGGAAACATATTTTAAAGTCTTGATTTTCAGTTGCACTGTCACTCATATGTGTTATTTACATTTACATGTGTATTGAACAGCCCATCCACATTTCCATTATTTCTTTCCAGCTGGTACTTTATTTCAACTTCTTTAAAGTCAAAGTGTGGCAGACTTGCCATCCATCATTGTCTAAGAGCTCTTAATTTGGCTACGGAGAGTGTGAAAGAAGGTTGAATTCTGTGCTAAGTCACAAATATAGGATCAGACAAGCCTTTGCTAAGTCTCTCAGTAATTATTAGAGCTCTCTGAAACCTGCTAAATTCAGTTTGAATGAGTTCAGGTGAAAATTACTGGTGCTCAGTTTGTACATTTTCAAGACCTCTAGCTTTCACATTGCATTCTGAATTAACATGAAACCAAAAATTCAGGTGGTATGTTTTGAATGCCTGAAAGCATTTCCATATTGTTCCACAATACTCCCTTGTATCTCTCAGCCTCAGAATAGAAAAAAGCCATTGACACAAGCAGCAATTAGGAAAAATTAACATTTTCCTTGTTTCATAATATGAAAGGGCAGAAACAGGAAACCACCTGGACATGAAGACGTACCTTACCTAAACAGGATCAGAGGAAGGTTCTTACCCATCCTGTACCCAAGTAGTACTGGAGGTTCTGCCACACAGCAACACTGTCCACAAGACTTTAGCAAAGCATATTGTAAAAGTCTATTCACTTCCTGAAGCAGATGTTTCCTCATGCAAATTTGCAAATATCCACTGAAAGTCTCACTGTGATCCTTTCTGCTAGGAAAAGAGAAATAGAGTTTTTTGACTATGAGGAGCATAGGTTAAAGAAATCCAATTCAGATTTGAATGCCTGAAGTCTGTTGCAATTGAAACCTGTCCCATTCCTCTCCCAGATGCTGACCTTTTGCTTGCTACAAATGTCTTTGTTACTGCAAAGCTAAAGACCATTTCCCAGGTGGGTGAGAGTAATGATAACCTAGTGAACATTTCTCTGATTTTTTTTTTTTTTTTTTTTCTGGCGTAGCCTCTGCTTGTTAATTTTATTTTACCATGAACAAAATATAACACTTTTGTGATATTCATGGACCATTTAAAACATGTGATTCTATGATGGTACTAGAAGACACGTTGGCTTCTTCTAGAAAACACTGACTTCTTAATTCAGGCCATTCAAGCAGTGGCATTTTCCTCATCATGTGACAGACATGAAGTCTTTCAGTTCTTGGAAGTTTTCAGCAGACATGTTTGCATGGATGGATAAAAACAGAGACAGCATCAATTTGCCCATTTTCAGCACAGCCAGACAAAAGTCAACTCTGGTACAGAACAGAGACATAGGCACAGAGCAGTCTAAGCTGTATACCACATCTTTCAGCAGACGTTATTAGCTCAGACCCAGTGATTCATGAAAGCATCTGCAGGTCATACTAAATTCAATTCAGATTAATATCTTCCATTAAAAAAGTAAAGAATTTGACCCAGATTTAACTGTTCCATTTTCTGTAATTTTTACAGCTTCTCTCCTTTTCTCAAGGTTTGTTTTTCTTTGTGGGTTGTTTTTCTCCTCTTTTTTTTCCTTAGAGGTTTATTCTGCCATTGACAATATGATCTGACAATAGACAAGAGAACAGCAAGAGCTGGCGCTAAGATGCATTGTTATGTATCTTTCCTGAGTAACTAGAAAATGGGTGTCAAATGCTCACATCAGCACAAACAGCAGTTGAGATCAATACTAAATTTCATACTGAGTCTTATTTGCTCTCATTTGACTTTTTTTTAGAAGCACTAGAAATGATGTTGAAGAAGGCTGGTTTTATGGGAACCCCTTAATATGAGTCAAGCTTCAATACCAGCATTTAACAATTATGATCTCCAGATGCTTTTCTGACATTTTCTGAAAGTTTATCCAAGTAACCACAAATGGTATATAGTTGAATTACAAAGCATCACTAGGGATATTACAATTCTCTTTCTTAGCTCCTTCAGTCTTTGTTAGCTTACTTTACACTTAATGTTTAAAGCCATGTAGTGAATTTAATATACAAAGAAATTTTAACCTTACTACTCAGTATTACTGAAATTCAAAAAGGCTTTTGCTTCTACCTTTTCTTAAAATGCTTATGTAATTTTCTTTTTGATTTCCATGAGCTAGAACTCTTTCTGGTTTTGTTTTCAATGCTCTGTCTGATACTGTAGTTTGTAGCACTTTTATTTCCTGAAAGAGAAACAGGCTTATTGCTCTTTCTCTTTTCTTAGTATTCAGGGTGTAATGAACTAAAGCTCTAGTCATCCTCATAGTAGTGATAAAACTCCATATGACCATGTACAAAACCAACCAAGTATTTTCAATCATATTAACAGTTGTTTCTCATAGTTGTTACCCCAACCTCCTGCCACAGAGAGCTTTCCTATTTTTATGTTCTACACATACCTTTCTCTTCCTTTCAAATAGAGCACTGGGCTTTTTAATGACCCCTCATACGTCAGCTTCACAGACACCATTCCACATCATACACTTGATTCTGACTCAAGTGACTATGACTTCACTCCATCTGAAGTGGTCCTAACACTGTATATCTTCTCCACTATCATTCCTGTTATGGCCTGGATTATCGCTTTGGTTCAAGTACAGATATGACATACCAGCATAAGAAATTCTCATTAGGTATAGATAAGATGTAACTTATTCTGAACCAATCAAATAAAATAAACCTTGAAAATCAAACTTGGATTTTCTCTTACTTCTCTGTAACATTTTTATGTTGCCTAACTTTTGTTAACATAACTTCTTGTTACAAATTAATGATAGTTGAGTATATTTGATAGCTGGAAGCAACTTCCTGAAGTTCACCCATGAAAGGACAAGGATTTAATTCATACACAAATGTGAATACAGATCACATTACGCTGGTTAACTCCTAAGTTACTTAAGTTTGCTTAAGTAATCTCAGAGTATAGAACACAAAAAAGGCTGGCGCACTGATATTTGCAAGAATTTACAGCAAGCTTGCACTTGGTACTGTTTACCTCAGTGTACAATGCCAAAGCAAACTCCCAAAATTCAGTATTCACCATATGACAACTTGTTACCCATGCTATCTTCATGCCAGTCAAAAATTATCATATAGAGAGTGCACAGTCTCATTTTTTGTCCCTAAATATTATTTCTTTGCGTTTTTTGATCAGTCATCAATAAAACACTTTTTTGTTGTTTTTCTGATACTCTACTTTATTCTAAGTGCATTGCTTTTTCTTTAAATAATCTTTTCTGCTATATTTTGTTGAAGCATACGGCTTCTGAGAACACATTCAGCCAAACCAGCCAACTTCCCTTCAGCCAATTTTTTGCTTCCATGTTAAATACTGAAAGAAACTAAAATTATGAAGACAAAAATAAGATTCATTGCAATTGCTTCACACACTTCCCCCGCTCTTCACTATCTTAAAAAGTTGCCTGATACTATTTTTTCACAAAATAAGCAACAGTCTCTAAGTAAATATATACAATGTTAACAGATGGAGGAAAAGAGTAAACTGTCTCCAGCGTGCTCCTTAAAAAGGCGCAGATACTAAACCTCTTAGACGAGGTTCTTCAGAATATCACTGGCAGTGCCAAGAACAGAATCAAATTTTCTAACCACCTACTTTTATTTATACAGAAAATTATCCGGGGGTGAGATAGATAGATAGATAGATAGATAGATAGATAGATAGATAGATAGATAGATAGATAAACTAAATAGCTTTTTTGGCATGCCTCAGTCTTAATGTGATATTCTGAGTAAAACAATCTGAGTGATACATCTGTGTTGAAAAACCCTTTTGGAAATGCTATGGAACTTGTCCCTGTGATGTGATTATTCAAGTTTTCTCCTCTACAATTTGAGATTGTGAGGTTGTCCCATTAGAAAAAACTTGATGAAAGCAAATACAGATAATTTTTTTTTTTTTTTTAATTGCAAAGTGGTGAATTTTATGGAAGGAAAATATCAGGTGCTAGTCACTGAGCATAATAAAACAGGGAGACAAAGCATGCTACACCGTGTCTTTTGTATGTTCAGCTGCTCTTTGAAATAGATGCAGTAATCTACAAAAAACAATCTAGCAACCAATTTTATGATAGCTACATTGTCATAGTCACATGAGTATAGCCATTTCTATCAGCTGTGGTAACAAATTCTGCAATAGGATGTCTGAAGGGAATCATGAGTAGCAACTAAGCATAGCATTTAGGAGCTTTGCTTGCTTGCTTTCAAAGAGTTTTGGATGATGCAATACTTGATAAGATATATATTCTGTAAAGTTTAAAAAAAAACATAAGCATTTTTTCTCATGTAGCTGAATTCTGAAAACACACAGGATTTTAGCAGATGACCATCAGGATGTGTGAAAGTGCAATTTGTCACCTGATTCACAGATCTTTTTTCCTCTGTTAACTTCACTGTATTTTTTCTGCACTTAATAAAACTTTCTGAATGCCTTAACTCAGGTAATCTAGCTGGAAATGCCATGTTTTGGATCCTAAAGACAAAACCCAAAAAAAAGCAGAAAAGCTAGTATCACTGAGACCAAAACTCACAGCAAGTGATTACTTTTCATCAGGCTGGCAATATTAGGCAGAGCCAAGCCTTTACATCTTTCCAACTTTTTATTGCTCTTTCATCATGCGCCTAACTGGATGAGTAATGAAGGAAGCCATCTTGGAATGATGCTATCTTGCCTTAGACCTGAGACCTTCCTCATGAAGAATAATGTCCCCCCACCCAAAAAAAAAGAAAATCCCACTTAAACTAAACCTGTTGCATTCAGTGTCTCCATTTGATAGCATAAAGCTCAATTTATGGGTTAGGTCTTATGTACAAACTGGTCAAATAGAGCTTACTTTCTTTAAACACAGCCTACACTACCAATTTGTATCCTGACTGTTTCTCCCCCTCACTGTTGTTTTCCTCTCTTCCCACCACTGAATGTCAGGGTTGCCAACAAGTTACTGACATCAACTACTAAATAGTTTGAAAATTCTACCAACCACAGACACATTAAGCCATATATAAACAGTGTATAAGTGGTGAACCCAGCTTATAATTTGACAAATACTTATATAGTAGCACATGTGTTTGTGGGCGCATGCATCCATATGGATAAGCATTCACAAAAATAAGTGCACATGTATGTTTAGATGCACACACACACACAATTATATACAGGCAGAAGCTATCAGAAATGACAAGTCAAGGATATATAATTTTAACTTGAAGTTACTGCTTTCTCTACTGGGAGCCTAAGGAATGTTCACATTGATCACAAAGGGCCATGACCTAAAGTCATCATCTGGCTTTCAATAATAGTATATCTTGTATTCAGCTTGACAGGGCAGCTAAACAGTGGTGAGGATCTACGTTCAGTTATGCACATACTAGCTCTATGACCACAAGTTACCTGAGGATTATTAATCACAATAAGGAGAATTAATGGGTATGTGGAGAGGGACTGCTCGTGTCTCTGTGGATGGAATCATGACTGAGTTTTCAGGAGATCCATTGTATAAGAACAAGTGCAGATTTATTTTAGGCAAATAGTTTATATCACTGCTTTAAACTGTTTATGAAAGTCACTTCACATAACAGAGACTGAAGTGCTTAAGTAGTAGCACCAGAAACTTCAGGGATTTGTTTAAAATTCAGTGTGCATATTCCTAACAATCCAGTACATGTCTTTAAAGTTTCAGTGCCCATGTGGGTGAATGCATGTTTTTTAAAGCTCTGCTTCACATTGTACTAAGGTTCTCCACAAATGGTATTAATGTTAATGAGATCTCTATAGTCCTACAAAAGAGGTCATTGAGCATTACGCTTCATGCAACCATATCACTGGGTTTCAGGTTTTGCAGTGGTAAGCCCTAAGAGATTGCCATTGTAGGAAAAAAATTGACTGAAACACAAAAGATCTGGAATTTGGTTGAAATCAAATTTCAAACAGTTCAGATGATTACCTGACACTCTCACAAGTTCATTTTCTGGGACAATTTTTTATCCTTCCTCCTTTGAGATTTTACTGTTCTCCAGATCTCTGTGAAACTGCTGTAGTCCAGGGCATATCTCATGTGTCCATATTATGGAGCTCATTTCACTGTATGCTAGTAATGAAAGACGGCTCAAGACAACTCTTCTTTTCTGAAAACAGGAATTCAAGAAAAATGAGGAACATCCCCAGATGTTTCTTAAATCAATGTCTGGATGTATGCAAAAAAATAAGGGCCATTTCCTTGGTGTGGATAAAGTCAGCAATGTGCAGAGGCACTGAAAATAGTTGTGCTAATATAGCTGTGGTGGAAGGCAAAAAGAAAAAAAAACCCCAATCAAACTTTATTCTCTTTTTTCACAATCAACCTGAAATGTCTACTACCTGAGAGCAGACTAAAACACACATCAGTAGAGATATCCACTGGGAATTATCCAATAAGCTTCAGACAAGATGTGTTATGGAGAAAGCAGTGGGAAATGGGAAAATGAGTCAAGGCTTCATTTAGAAGCATACCAGTTAAAATGGTGAAAGAAAATTGTAAGAATAAAATATGCTGAAAATTCAAATTCTAAACTAAAGTTTGGGGTGGGGAAGGAAAATGTGAGTATAGTTTGTCTAGTGGTAACAGTAAAGAATGTCCTATGCCCACTTAACGCTGCCAGGAGCACCTGCTGGCGCAGCCTTCTGCATTTCAGAAATGTCTACTGGTTAGTTTAACAGATCTAAACAAAGGGTTCACCTCAGCACTAAGTTCCTGAGTTGCCACATTTTATTTTGCTTGCATTAAAAAAACAGCCTTTCAGGATCTGGCCTTAGTTTTAGAGAGCAATTCTTTTTTTTTCTATTTTCTTGCCTTTTCTTTCTTTCCTTCCCTTTGGAATCTTCTACATTTTCTCCTCAGTCTTTTGCACACAAGCTGTACACCCACCTTTAGCAGCTGATACTAGCAGTGCAAGACATTCTGAGGTTTATTATTGTGATATGAAATACAGTTCCTAAAACTGTTATGCTTTTGAGCATATGCAAGCAATTTTGTTTTCCTGCCTGCTATTTTCCAAAAATCCTTCCCTCTCCCTTTGCCTACCCAGGGATCGTTATGTTTTGGCAGGGTGGAAAAGAAAAGCTATGATAACGCCTGAGCAGCTGAAACCCTCACATGAATAAAGCACTTAAGACGAAGACTGTATAATTAAACGAAGACTTGCACTCAAGCCTCCCCTTGCAGCAAGGTGGTTATTAAGAGGAGGGAAACCCGCGATCATTACCCAGCAAAGAGTACTATGACTGGCTGCTCAGTGTCAGGCCTCCAGTGGCCGGCTTTGTCACCGGCGCGGAAAGGAGAGTTCACTTTCTGTCAAAACTGGCTTTGCCAAATGTTATCATTTTAAATGCTGTGAAAGAGAGGGAGCTGGGCCTAGGGGTATACACAGCCCCATATGCTGGTGACAGTGATACAAGTGTAATTCTAGACTATTAGAGTGACACATAAGATCATTTCTGCCCCAGAACATGAGACAGCTGAGGGGATTATTCAGGACAGGCTGTCACGCAATAAAATTTTCAGAAATCTGTTAACCCCAGCTCAGACCCAGTGAATATTTTATTGCTTAACACTGAGAAAAAGTATATTTATTAACTATAGAAAGATATAGCCAAGAGGCTGGGCAGATGAAAGGTTACAGGAAAATGAACTCGCTTGATATACTACCATAAAAAGTAGTGGTGTGATCGTGGAGCTAAGGAGAAGGAAAAATACCCTCACTGATCCATATTTGCACCTGAGATAGAAGTCACAGACAATAGGTACGATAGTGATATTAAAAAGAATTCTATATGTTCCGATAGTATACAATGGTCCCTACAGCACATTGGGAATTTCATATGCAAACTGTTCAAAATTTCTCGAAGCCGATTAAGCTCAAGGACACCTAGGCAAGATAGCTTTCCAAATGAAATGTTCATAAACTGGGAGCTTAAAGCATATTGTTTTCTGTTAGCTTAGCTATATTCTTTCAGAAGAAAACACTGACTTTTTTCCAGAAATATAGTAATATTCTGTTATACTGAAATAACAGTATTTTCTGTCTTGGAAGGAGTGCATATTAGCCAAACTCTAATTAAAATTCATAGAAAGCAACACAAAGAATAGACAAGGAGCCTGACTATCAGGTTATTACTCAGCCACTATGTAATGTCTGCATTGCCTTTCTGCTAGCTATACAAAGGTATATACATACATGTGCACAATTAAGTCTACTTTTTAAGCTCTTTATTTCATTTGATATGTGATTTTCACTGAAACTGAAGTTGTGTTCATAACTTAAGTTTTCTATTCATCATTTAAATGTTCCTTGCTACAAAGTAAGTAGCAAAAGCAATTGTTAACAAACTTTTTTCTCATTGAGTAAAAAATATAGCAAATAATGTTCATGATGAAGTATTAGTATGTCAGCTGGTTCACCCTGAATGAAAAAGTAAGACTGGGCTTCAATAAAAGATTTCAGAAATAATTTAAGAAAAGCCATTGCTACATGCATTATTAATATTCATATTAAAAACATTCTAAAGTTAGTCTACACAGTTTAATGTAAGTGTCTATGATTACAGGAGACAGCATTTGCCCAACAATGTCACAAAGGTTAATAGAAAAAAAATAGCATGATATGCTTTTTGAAAACTCCCAACATCTGAATATTGTGTCCACGGTGTAAGAGGAGCCCATGGGGGAGTACATGGAGAACAAAAGCAACCCTTCTGCTAATTGACTGAAAAATTAGCCAGGTCCCTCTGTGGGAAGCACACAAGACAGGAGCAGATGGAGACAGCTCGGACACTCTTGCAGAAAAAGCTCCTCAAAACCTGCTGTGAATCTGCCTGCAATTACAGGTCACAATACTTTTCTTGTTTAACAGAATACAAGCAAGACAAACAGGGGATGTGAAAGCTGGAAAGGTTATAAACTGACTGAAAATCTATTATTTTAGATGAGAAACAAGTTTCTTAAACTGTTCTAAGTTATGTGTTACTTGATGAGGTAAGTTTATATAGCTCCTTGTAAGTGGTGCTGTGAAAGGCTGTGTTTTGAGTAATCTGAAATAATTTGTTTAGTCTCCAACTTACCCTTTCCCCTTGTTTTATGTTTTTATAGTGTAACTTTTTCCATCACCAGAATTATGGTTAGTATACTGGTGATTCTGGCTTAATAGGTGGGTAGATGGTTGAAAGACAGACCACCAATCCAGGATTATAAAGGGCTATTTTTCAGTTTGTAGGAAACAGATGTATAAATGTTTACTCTTGACACCTGAGCTCTTTATCACTGTCATTTCAATTTTACTTTTATCATGGTTTCTTTTAATTATAAAATTATCTAACTATAATTTTTTTATTAAACTCTTCATACAAAAAATCACAAATATAAAAATTAAGAATTCATTTTATCATTCTCACACAGAAAAATGATGAAACTATTATTTTGGCCTCAGATTCAAAAATTCCATTTTTACTAGAAATACAGAGAGAAAATGCTTTCCAAAGTACTTGAATTAGTTATATTTATTTTTAAAGCTTCATTTAAAGATCTATTATTTTCCTGATGCATTTTAAAGGTCAAATCCTCTACATGTTTCTTATTTCACATAAGGTATCATTGTTATGCTCCAAAAAGAAAAAAATATGGATGACAGAGGATTGTAGGGAATTAACCATTCATAAAATCTAAACAGGAAGAAATTCATAATCATTATGAATAATTGATGCAAAATAAATACAATAATGAATATCATAATGAATAAGCCAGTGTAAACATCTGGCTTAAAGTGCACAAGCAAAATTCTTCATTTTATTCCACATTATTTTCCTTCTATTCCCTTATATGATGCTGTCATCCAAAATAATATGCAATTTCATTGCCAATCTCTAATTTTTTTTAATCCCATCACCTTCCATGATAGACTCAGGATAATATTAAAGCCTTATTAAAATTAATAGATATGTACCATAAAAGTGAACTCTTACCTCTTTGTACAGCTTCATTCCAGGTATTGCTTTGTCCGTGTACAGGCCCCCACTTCTTTTTGTCAACCTCTGGGTCAAAGCCTGAGAACCTGATGATGTAGCTGCAGAAAGGTGGTTCCACTTTACTCAGAAGTCATTCCTGCTGATTACTTGCATGGATAACACAGGAACACATGAATATATGGGGGCAGAACTTCACAAGGCTTAGAAAAGTAGCTTTTATTGGCAAGTAGTTTCCTTTTCTGGTTTTACACATGGATTAAGTCTCTAAGACATTGTAACATATATTGCTTTATCTACAAGTATATAACAGTTATTTTACATTTCCCAGGCTTTTTGGATCAACTCTTCAAAAGCACAATATGCTTATTTACACTTTTTGCTAGAGCTTTTGATTCTCCACTGCTGAAATAGATGGCCTCATTCCAGGGAACCCAAGTGTGTGGCACTGACATTGGCAAGCGCAGTGCAATGGAACCATTCTGACCAAAACAGATTTTGCTCAGAATCATAGTCATTCATTTGCTTATACTAAAATTATTTTTTTCTGTTTTCAACATATCCTATGTGCAGGTGGTTGATTTTGTACATATTAGATAGCAAATTTTTTTAATGAGTTGTCTACTGATCCTAGAAAGAGGAAAAGTACATGCCCTCTGGTCTATGTTCTGTACCTGACTAGATGCTGAATAGATTTATTTTTTTTTTCCACAAACTTTGAAATTATAATACTTATTAAAATGCTGCATTGATAATGTTGGAAATTATGTTCTTTATTAAGGTGAAAAATAAGAACAGCTTGTGAGATAATTAGAAAGTTGTCATACTTTGAGGAAGCATCTTCCTGTAATGCAAATCTTTTTCAGTTTGTAGACACTCTGCCAAAAACTTCATGAATATTCTTTTAAACATCTGTACAGTAGAAGTTGTATTACCTACTTCATCTCATACAGTATGTCTTTATGAGATGGGACACTGCAACTTTCCTATTTTTATTCCTTTGTGGGCAAGTCCTGGAAGAAAACATGAACCCACATCACAAGATCCCATTTGGAAGAAGAAGTTTTACTATGAAAGTGGTTCTATGCACTCTTGTTCCTATTGCATACCACTCCAAAGTGGTTTAGAACTCTTGAAATTAAAGCACCAATTTGAGACTATTTCCCAGCTCTGATTCAGACTTCCAGGGGCAGGTACCTTACCTGTTTGTTGCATTAAGTTTTCCATCTATAAAATGGGGACAAGATACACGGCTAGTTATGAGGGTTACAAGAATAAAAATAAACAGTGTTTTTGCGCTATGTTGAATTGATACATCTACTATGATCAACAGAAAAAAGAATACAAGTTGTACATGGTCCTTTTACATATGAAATGCATAGCATGTTCAACACAAGCGTCGGTAGCTTTCTCTTTAGTGTCGTTATGATGCTCAAGGTGACCCTAAGTACTGTGCAGGTGTTGAGGAGTCAGACTGTATCCTGCTTGTTGTCTGATATTTGTCTGATGGTGGTGGATATAAAAAGAAAACTGCAAATGTGCAGTTATACATCACTAAGTCATGAGTTACTCGTGGAAATCTCAGATGGCAAATCTGGAGTAATTAAATTGTGAGTTTTGCCGTTTTTTCCCCCTGAAAGCTCAATTGGCACATAAGATAATATTCACCTGTGTATGGTGATTAAATAGAGATTTTACTTGTAGTATTGGTAGATAGAAAGGTTAATACAGAAGCAATTAGCTTGATTTATGATGTTACTAAAGTGCATATTGTTTTCCTATTATGCGGCTAATCTAAACTGGTGATAATCTGGTTAATACTCCAAACTTCAACTTTTCTTCTTTGCTTTCAAGTGTCAGTGTGATAATTCAGGAATACTGAGGCTTTCAGTGAAATTGATGATAAATGCAACCAACTTTCTGTTCAGTCTTAAAGTGCAAAAAGCAGAAGAGAAAAAAATTGTAGAATCCACAACAAAAGTAGAACCACAACCTGTAAGTAAAACTTCTGAATACAGTGCCACAGGTCCTCCAATAAGGGCTTTGTGCAGAGAAAAAGAAAAAAAGAAAAAAAACAATAAAAAGGAAAAGCTCTTTCTGCCCTTCTTTTGTAAATGGGACGTGGCACTGCTTTTCACAGACCAAATGATGAGGTTGTGAAATGAATATGGAATCACTCTTCAGTGTGCTAACTACAGACTTCTCTTTATAAACAAGAACATCTCCCTTTTGTTTTTCTATCTATAAAGGATGTGTACTAGCTAAGTGGAATTAGTGAAGCAAGTTGTAAATGAGAAAATGCATGAAAGAAAAGTAATGATCAGTGTTCAAAAAGCAAAGAAAACCAGAAAGAATTAGTGCAGTGCAATGTCTACACTGCCATGAAGGGCAGTGACTGCTGTGTTGTGCTGCATTATGCAGCCATTGCTGCATTATGTCAAGAAAAAAAAAATAGCAGCCAAATCATCAGTACATCAAACCATGCCATGTAGTTGCTGTGATTCTGTCATTTTCATGCCGCTCTGCACAACTACAGCTGTGCAGGCTTTACCATCCAAGCTTTACAGTAGAAGGAGTAGTCGCCAAGTTCTCAATGCAGTCATTCTTGTCTTTTACAGTGCATATATCTTGTGTTCTTGTGTTATGCCATGCTGCTTTCTGAGATTCTGACTTCAAGGACTGTTCTTTTTCAGAACTTTTTGTTCTGATACTTTTATTCTCTTAAAATACAAAAAGAAGTTTTATGCCTTCTCTAAATCCCTCTGATACATCAGTTTAGTCTTATCTCTTCCCAGCCTTACCAAGAACAGAGAAAAGTCAACTAGGGTCTTCTGTGGAAGAGTAATGGCTGATACCAATGCAGGCAGCAAGAGTGAAACCATGCTGGGGATGGTGTTTATGAAGCAGAATGTTTTACCCTTTGCTCAGGGGTTGTCTTCTATGTGCTTACTGAGTGCTCGTAGGCTTCTAGTTGAATAGAAGTGTTCAACTTCGAGAAAAAAAACAAGCTTACCATCAAAACAGCAATAAACTTATAAATTAACATTCTCAAGACTTTCAAGGACTGCTCTTTGCAGCGAAAGACATGTCAGAGGTGGAAAACTCCAGTCCAGTTCTGAGGACCTATAATGTCTGTGTGAATCAGGAGGGATGACAACACTATGCAGCCTTCTGGGAAGTGTATATGTCTTCCCTCTACTCTTGCCATTCCCCTTCCCCATCAGCTTCTTGGCATCACGACCCTGTCACCAGGTTCTGAACGTGGCATTACAGCATTTACTATATTGGCAACCAGTTTGCTATAGCAGCATCACCTAGCACAGACTTATTAGAAGAGGTAGTCTGAGAGTGGCACACCAAAACACCTGTGTTAATTATTCACTCACCACTAAAATAATGAATGTCTCCCAAGGCTTGTGTGAAATATAAATGAAATTCATAGCAGCTCGTTATGAATACTCTGTCTGAAAGCATCTTCAGACTTTCTGGACTACTACCTATTAAAACAACCACTTGGGAATAAATAAAATAAATTTTAACTTTTGTTATAAAAGACATTTTTCCAAACTGCCTCTCTTCTCTGAATCTTAAAAAAAAATACCCACACAAAACCAACTATGAATTAATAACTGACATGTGAAGACAGATTATTTGCAATTGGATTGATTTATGATATAAGGATTTAAGTATGTCTCCAGGGCAACTGTTCTTTGCCTGTAGATTCTTACTGTGGTTTCATAAGGGCAGCTCCACAGAGTCTTTTTAGAAGCCTTATTTTCATCAGTATTAGCAGAAGTTCAGTGGTTAAATGCTCATGTAGATTTGTGCTGTATTGCTTATATACAAAGAATAATAATAATGTGTGTTCAGAGCTATTGCAGATTTGAATTTTAGCAGCGCCAAAGAGTTAGATCCTCCTATTTCAGATACAAAGGCATCATTTGCTGTTTCTGAAAAAAAAACACAGTGATACCAATAATCTTCACAATGAAGCTTAGTAACATGTTTATACACTGAATAATGTAGGAGTCAGTCGCTGGGTCCCAATAAAATTGGCGATTCAGAGAATTTTGTTGTACTAATGACTAACAGATTATAAGAGACTCCATGAATTAAAGAACAAGTTCTTTGCTCCTAATTAACACAAAAGCCAAAAGAAAAAAAACCAAACCCAAACCAAAACCACAAAAACATGAGAAAACATCTAACTGTGAAAACACCATTGAAACCAAAATTTAAACTCAGTTACTGAAATGACATCACAATTCTCCAAGCTGGACAACCATTTTCAAAGATTTTAGGTCAAAATACTTGAATATAGTCAAAGTTGATTTGCATATTCTAGTAGGACATACTTTATTATTTTACAGGTCTTAATTGCTAGCATAAATATGTGAGAAATTATGTGTCTGTATATATGCATATGCTACTCACTATTTGGGTCTCCAGTCCCAACCAAAATCAGGCATTTAGAGGCCTGCCCATTTCTAATCCACAAAATAGTGGAAATATGTAGTTAAGACTGCTATTCTTATCTTTCTCCATTGCCTTTACTGTAGCACAGGTGGCATGTAACATCAATCACAAAAGTCTGTAATGTCAAAATACAAGAGTATGATCTAAGCCTGAAGTGAAAGCATTAGCTGATGCTCTTACTTTGGATTATTTTCCTTACTTTAAATCCTGAGCATTTAGTGGATAGCATTTCGGGCTTTTTTTTTTTTTTTTTTTTGTTAATTTTTATGCTCCTGTCCAGTATAGAAATAAATATCAATATTATTATTGCAATATCAAGCAAATAAACAAATGCACAAAAGCCAAAGTTATTAGAACAATTTTAATATAACTATATTGTGCATTTCTGGTACAACCTAACGTTGCATTTCTGGCTGTCTAGTAGCTTCCCTCACTGGGACTATATTTTGTATCAGTCATCTATTGATACACAGATGAAAAAAGCATATTTTGACGTTCTGAGCATTATATCCTCTGGGAACTTACTTATCTGAAAGACAACCATATAATTTTGGAGCACCTTCAAGACTTCACAATTCAAGTTATTTCACCACGCTACAGCACTGCGTCTTTATATGTATCCGTTGAAAAGTTAGCATAAGTTCGACCACTCTCTCAGAATCAGACCTGTTACTCATAAGAATTGCCCAGGCTCTGGTGTTCACTGGAGGCAGAAAACCCAAGCCCCTTCGCAGTCTTAGCACATGTCATTGAATTATAGAATCATAGAATAGGTAGGCTTGGGAATGACCTTAAGATTATCTAGTTCCAACCCCCCTCCCATGGGCAGGGATACCTCACACTAAACCATGTCACCCAAGGCTTTGTCCAACCTGGCCTTGAACACCACCAGGGATGGAGCATTCACAGCTTCCTTGGGCAACCCATTCCAGTGCCTCACCACCTTCACAGTAAAGAACTTCTTCCTTATATCTAATCTAAACTTCCCAGCTCAATAACTTAGGCTGTGATGACTGGAAGCAATTCAAAAAAAGACGTGCTTGACATATCACCATTCCACTGCAACAGAAGACATTTCTGAAAATTTAGTGACCATTACTGAGTTGTGTGTGATCTTTAAAGGAACCGTTAGCATACTTCAGTGGTGCCCAGTGACAGGCAGAGGAGCAATGGCTATGAACTAAAACACAAGAAATTTCACCGCAACATGAGGAAGAGCTTCTTTATTTTGAGGCTGGCAGAGCACTGAACAGGCTGCCCAGGGGAGCCATGAACTCTCCCTCTCTGGAGACATTCAAAACTTGCCTGAACATGTTCCTGTGTAACCTGCTCTAAGTGGCCCTGCCTTGGCAGGGGAGTTGGACCAGTTGATCTCCAGAGGTCCCTTCCAACCGTAATGATTCTCTGATTCTGTGATTCCTATTCCCAAGCTTAGGTTTTCCTAAGCATAGTATGAATAATATAAAATCAAGGTACCAGCAAGTCAGGAGTACCAACAGTATTCTGACCTACTGATCTACCAAGAA
>CM054377.1:66448030-66490530 GCA_028858755.1 Ara ararauna | reverse complement strand
AACTGTCATGACATGCTGCAAAACTTATTCATAGCTTTTAAAACTTTATAAAACTAAAGTAAAATTGAAGCTTTACTAATGCATACTGACAAAGTGATACCTCTTATTTGAGAAGTGAGTTTGCTTGTTGTAGACCATAACTAAGTGGCCATTATTCTCTTTTATAATTTTATTGATAGATGCTTAGCAATTTTTTTTTTTTTCTTTTATGCCTTGGAAGTTTTTTCTTGTTTTGCTTTTTGTTTTGTTTTGGGTGGGATTTTTGTTTGTTGGTTTGGGATTTTGTTTTTTAATAAGATAGTATGCAGGACTGAAAACATATGCAGATCTTACATAATAAATACTGTACTGTGAGCCATATTATGACCTGGACTATACTCAAACATATGACAGAAAAACACTTGGAAACAGTAGTCCTGGGCAAAGGGCGCTTTTCTTGGTTTGCACCTCTCAAAGTGTACAGAGAGGCTGGACCACAGGCCTTGCTGAGATGGAGATGACTGCACTCTTAGGCTCTAACTCCAACAGTCAGCACAAAAATATTAACTTTATATGTAGCTGTTACATGAGCATCATGTCCAGTCTTAGAAATCTGCTGATGCGCCACACCACAGCTCCTGGGGGTACAGGCTTTAGTCAAAACACAGGTTAATGTTAACACCTGTTTCGCAACATTACACCACTTCCCCTCCCACAGTGCCAGCCAAAAACCTGAACCTCTCTCTACCCAGATACTTTCAAAAGGCTTGCACAAAACTTTTATTCACTTACAAACCAGAAATCAGGAGAAAATATTATTTAAAAGCTGCAGTCAGACAAGTCAGATCTCTGATGGTCATGAGCCAAGTCATCCATATGGTAAGGGAGGAAGGCTAATGAAGTTACGAATGGCTTAGTGGCATAATATTCATAGCAGATGATTACAGAAAAAAGACAACTTTCAGAAAGTTTTAGGATAAATAAAAGTGTATTTAACATTTTATTTTAATCAAAACCCCATATCTAAGGGAAGATCCGAACTTGAAGAAAAGAAGAAAAACCTGAGAAGTCAGTCAGTTACCCAAATTCAGGTAACAATCCCTAACTCCATATTTCAACACAGACTCCTACCATCTATTTTTAACTGCCCAAAGTTCAGCAACTATTCAAATTGTATGCTTCTATTCAAATTGTATGCTTCTAATCCCTCTTTAGTAAACAGGAGTGAGATAGACACAGTAATACTGGGTTCTGCTGGCAGTATTTATCACTTTCCATTAGCTACAGAAGAAGTCTACCTGACTAGCTTAAATAGATGCTTTACTTTTCAACAAAGTCATGAAGCAAAGTTCATGGGTCTCTGGTAATCTACCTATGTATATTTATTTTACTATTTTTTCAGAATGATCTTTAGAAAAAATGCTACTGTCTCCCTTTCAGAAAAGACTAGCTGATACTAAGAAGGTCACCCAAACAATTCTCTTCCCATACTAGTACCATTTCACTTTTCTCCACTTAGCAGACACTGATAATGTGATGTGTCATCCCAAACCAGCACATAGTCGGTCAAAACTTGACCAAGGTAAGGAATACCTACCCACTTAAATGACTATACTTGCTGTCCCAAATTCAGTTGTGCCCACTAGCAGTTTTTTCTATCCACATTTTGACATATGTTAAACCGATCTATTCTCAGATGGGAAGACAATAAGGAATAACTTCTTAGTCTGCTTCCAGGCTGTCTAGGGAAGCTTCACCATCTGTCTGAACCTTTTTCAGAAAAATTGCAAGCGAGCTTACAGTCTGTGCCCTCATACACCAAGAACTGCAAACTCAGTTGCCTTTAGAGCCAGTAAACAAAAGTTGAAGACTGGTACCTTCACAAACCCATTCACTGAATAATTCTAATTTGCTTAGAAGACATCACCCATGCTATACAGTGAGGGGTTGCATATATTTTTTGGAATAAGTAAATGATTACTTGACAGTACCACAATACACCTATCCAGGATATTGATGTTAGATAACCATAACATCAGATTTTCTAACTTTTGAGTACTTGACAATCATCACAGGAAGAAAAAAAAGGAAAAAACCAAAGTGGAAAGAATAATCAATTACAATTTCACTGTGTAGCTGTAATAACCCTTCTTCTTGTGCATCAGCATTAGAAATTTTAACCCTCAATCTGCAGAACTGTAGGATGTGACTTTAACATTGTTTATTTCTTCTGTTCTGCACAGTCCTACCACTGCACCAGTGGTTTTGATGCTTTTTGCAGAAGTCATGGTAATGAATCAGGATTATGCATGGCGCCAGCGCTGTAGCAGGAGAACATCTGGATTTCTGAAGGGGAAAAGGAAAGGGAAAAAAAGGGTTAAATCTTCTCCCTGAGGCCCAAATACTTGCTATCTTAGTAAGCACGGCACATCATGAAGACAATAGTACAGCTCTTGATGAATGTGGATGAGGAACAGGTTGATGACCTGGAGCTGGACTAGCCTGTTTGCTACAGCCATAAGAACCAATGCAGGGCCTGGCCTTGAGGAACCATACCTCCCACCTATGCTATGTCCTTCACAGACAGAAGCAGCACAATCTCCAGTTCACACTGGGGCTGTCATACCAGCTGGGGACAGCTACTAGCACATGACACCAGAAACTCTGTCCTGGAGGCAATTGGTAATTTGTTGGTATGGATCTACCATTTGGAATAGAAAAGCTAATAATTTTTCTCTCGTCCTTGGAGATGAGATTTAGAACTTCCTTGTGTAATCTAACAGGAAGGTGTAAAGTCCAGTGAGTCTTATTAATAGATCTGAGGTAAAGATGCCAAAGAAAGCTCTTAGCAAGGTAGCATCTTCATCTTCTGCCCTTGTGTTATGTACACTCCAAAGGGCCAAGGCAAATAATTTCTGCAAAGTTTGGCTGGTTGTTGAGTGCTGCCATGAACAAGAAGCCTGCCAAGTGTGTGAGGCTCCTGCTCAGGGACCAGCACTTGGCAGGTGTTTTCAAACTGTACTCCCTAAGCTATCTGTGTGGAATAACCGCAGGTGGTCTAGGGAGTAGTTTTCACTCTCCCAGTGCACAGCTAAAAGAAGGAGGCGGTCCTGCTTCCTAAGAAAGTTTTAATTGTCAGTCTTCAAGCACAGTTTCTTTGTATTTCTGCCAGAACTCTCATGTATGCCTGTGCTTGCTTGTGTTGCTGCATAGGAAATGAAGGCTGTTAATGAGTCTCTTCTTTTGTCAGGTGTTTCTTTGCTATACTTTTTGTGATCAAATTTACCAATGAATGGTAAATTTCCCCCAGAAATGGGAGGTTTGTAGGCATGCTGCACAGTGACCTGAAGGTAGCAAAGCATCTGAGGCTCCAGGCAATGAGGGGAAAAAATTTGCTAGCAAACACAATAATCCAAACTCAGAGATAAAACAGGTGGCTTGGGTGTAAAATGGGGTACAAAAACTAGCATCTGTAAGTAATATTCATTTTAATCTCTTTTGTTTAGCCAAACCCATATGCTTCAAAAGAGGACAGAAGTCAGACAGACCATAGTCAAGTAGTTTCCACAACAGTGTTTCTATCTGAAAAGGTGGAAACACTATGACAAAGTTTAAGAATCATTTTCTAGCTACTGTCTCATCAAAAGCACAAGAAGTATGGTGGCATAAATAGATCAATACCTTTATCTGAAATTAAATCCATACCTCTGGTATGCTGCAAAAAAATGTGCAGTGATTTTTCTTTTGTGGACCAAATCATCCAGGTCCTGAATCTACTGCAACAACTTCCTTCCTGGTGATGTTCCAGGACTCTGTGGAGTTGCTGCTGGTTTTCAGGTTCAGCCGATTTCAGCTTTCACTCTGCTGTACATTTGCTTTCACCAGCAGCTGGAAACCAGAGATGAGAATATATTTTCGTGCCTCACATTTTTTTGTCTTCACTAGAGCAGCACATACTGAAAAAAGCACACCAAGCCCTGCCATCTTTCCCTCACAAAACATTCACAGTTCTTTTCTTTAGTCCCTTTTTGTGGTACCTTCCCAACTATCCTCATCTTATCCAGTTCTGGTTTTGTCAGATTCATTTTACAGCTTCAGCTCTTATAATTTGTTTTCCCATCTCTTTTTTTCTTGCTCCCTTTAATTACCACTCCCATTTCATTCCCTTCCCCTGTGTCTCATCAATGCAAAGAGAAAATATGGAAGTTCTGAGTATCATTTTCTCAATGAAGGAGATTTTATCAGGCCATTCCCTATTCCTATCAAGATAATTTTAATTTTTCCAGGTTCTGGTTCTTCCAGATGCTTTTTATTCAGATGCTGCTCTCAGAAAACTTAGAAATGCTGCTGGGTTTAGCTGATGTAAGATTCAGTGGTCTTTTAGTTGTGTCTATACTCAAGAATTTTTAATGTTTGACAGGGATTAAAATCATCAGACAAATTTAGCTTATGGTTTTCCACAATAATTTACATCTAGATTCTAAGCACACTTAGCAAATTTTAGCACCAAATTGAATGCATACTGTTCCAAAAAGTAAAATTCAATTATTTTCAGCCAGAATCTGTTAACACATACTATAAAAGAGCACATTCTCTTTGATATGTTGCTTTTCTTTTCTGCCACAGACTCTTTCCTCTTTTCTTCCAAACACCTGCAACATCACATAGGTGCAATGGTGGATCCTCTGTTGATCCCATTTTAATGTTTATTTGATTCCTCCACTGGTGTAGAGATCATTTTCACCTTTGAGGTCAGATACCAAAGGGATACAGTCAATAAAAGAACGGCAGGAACACTATCTGCATGTCTCTGTGTGCAACTTCAAGGTCCTTGTCTCTCTGTGTGCCATTCAGAAATCCAGAATTCCATGGTTAAAAGTCCCTTATGTAAAAGTCCCCCTATGGGGGAGTTGGATTTTGTGGAAAAGTAATACTTTAAAACATACAGAAAAGTAATCTAGATGTGGATGCTGAAAACAAGGCAGGAGATGGCTAATACGGTGTTTAGGATATGAAAAGATAACAGATGAGGTCTGCCGTTGACATTAATTGTGCATGTTATCTAAACCCCTGCCTGGCAGCAGGTAGGGATACAGGCTCATCCAGGGAACAGCAATCACTGAAGAGGCTGTCTTTCTTAGAGAATTGTTATTTGGGCTTAAGTCTTTTCAAGTCACATAAAAAGCTTGACCCTGACTAACTCTGACTTGGCCTCACAAAAAGCGTACATGAGTCAGGCAGATGCATTTCTCTTTTGAGCCGTTGAACTCTTACTGCCAAAATGGTTTTCCTTATTACCTCAACTATTTTCTCTTCTATTGCCTGGGTAGCTCTTAGTATTATTATTTGCTGGTAGCTTTGTTTCTCTGTTACATTAACACTAGCAATTGACTGAACTGTGTTGATTGGAGGTGGGGGGTCTTATGTATTGTTACTTTTTTTAAACACGAGTACAGTGTATAAAATTGCAGTTCAAGAACAGGAATAAAATTAACCTCAGTTCCACAAATTTATACATGGGACTCAACAGTAGCAAACAAATTTATTACTGGGAGCAATTATGTGAGTCATTATCAATTCATCTTTGTGTACTTTGCTAACAAAAAACCCAACACAAAAAGAAAAGCAATAACAAAAGAAAAACAGAACTCCGATAATTCCCGTCCCAACTCAGTAAAGACAACAAAGTCTCCCCAAAAATGTAGTTGCCAATCTATTGTCAGTCAGTGTGCCAGTGGTAAAATTCCATTTCTTAATCCTCCTATCATCCAAGACCACGAGGTACTGAAGCAGACCTGGCACAACATAAAATGGAATTCAACACCCAATTTTTGCATAGTCCAAAATTTTGTTTTACATATTAATGGATAACTGCCAAACTGCAGGCAGCCAGCTTCACTGACTCAGTAACCTGCTGGAAAAATATCCCCCATGTGGATGACCATCTGCACCCACACAGCTGAGGCGTTAAATTATTTCATCACCGTTCCTGTCAAAATTTTAACTTCTTGACCTTCACAAAGAAATCCTATGCCATCCCACTGAAAACTGGCCATCATTTTTTTCAAAATGCTACAGCTGAAGCACTGTGATAGCTGAAAACATCTAATAAGACTGACAAATTTTCCTGCTTGCCCACTGTTTGCACTCCAAGTAGGTAGTGGAAGAAGAGGAGAGAAATCAGTCAGAAAGATAACTTAGGCCTCCTTGCTCCATCCAAGGACTGTTTGCAAAGAAAGTTTCCCACCTGCTGTTCTCCATACCAGCCACAGTTGATAACATCACATTTTTTTTGGTTTGCATTCATGCACTGCCATCACTTTTTCTAACTTACTTACTGTCTTTTCTCTAAATAAGTGTCTTATATATCCTCTCCTTGCGTTTTGGTTTTGGGTTTGGTTTTTTTTTTTTTCCTCCTTTTTTCTGAATATTCTCTCCAAAACAGAGATTTGGTTCATTGCCCAAGGTCAGACAAGCCATTGACTTGGGAATTACTTTATGGTCAACACTTCCTTTAAAGCAGCATATTTAAACTGGACCCAAATTTCACCTCCTGCGCAGTTTTAAACTGCTGATCTTTCTACTACTATTGACAGCAAAATCTTTCACCATTTCACATCTTGCCTTTTTCAGTCCTTTCTTTTCTGATCTTAATGACTGCAAACATGTTCATCAACTCTACTCATTCAGTATGGTGCTATTCAGATTTTCTTGCTCATTATTAACTACACAAATGTCACCTTCCTCAGATTCTCCTTCACCTGCTTAACATATAAAGCTCTACATGAGCTTAAGGTGTGTCAAATTGGTTCTATCCTTCCTATTTTTATAACTTATATAAATTTGGCCTCTGATTTTACTTTGTCAGCAACTGAAACCTTCACAGAACAATCAGCCTCTCCTGAAACACTTAAGGGCTTTCTCCTGCATAACTTTCTTGCTTAGGTAACAAAGGAGAAAGGCAGCTCATTTAATTCTTTCCTTATACTCCTCTAAAACTAGTTTCAAATCTAACTTTGTATTTCCAGTGCCCAATAAATCTGATAATCATCACTGATGAATTCTCCATCTTCTCTTCTATACTTCCTCACATCAATGAAATCCCTTATTCCTGCCATTCTTTGTCCATCATCTGACTCCAGTTAGAAGGTAATCTCAAACAATGCCTGCCAACCTTGGCTTATCACAGTGATTCCTTTGTGTGTTAATTCAGCTGTATGTTTTGGCTATTTGGTGTCTTTTGGAGCATCAGTCCTCTGGAATCATTTTATTTACTGTATCTGTAGTACCACTTCCCGACAAGATCACTAAATTTAATTTATTTTTATCATTGTAACAGAGGTGAGAAAGATCTACACTGATCATCTTGGCTCCTCTAGTCAATGGAGTTAACTAACATTTTCAGAGGCATTTTTGTCATTGATATCAGATGGCTGAAGTAAAGTGAAATTACCTTATATTTACATCAAGAGTGTTCATTTCTGCAGGGATGGACACATTATTTGTATTATGAAAAATGAAAACAGTAGCAAGTTTTTATTTTATTCCATTACCTTACATTTTCATCCACTTATGGCTTTATGGATTATTGTTTTTTTCATTTCAAGGATTAAAATTTACAATACCTGGTCTTTATACAACAGTGATTTCTTGTCAAGCTCCATTTGAAACATATTTCTTTTGACCAGAAGTGGAAAAAAATTATTATCCCTGCTAAAAAAAAAAAAAAAAAAAAAAGTCTTGTCACCATTTTTTATAGATCTGTAACCAAAAACAGATCTCATATTTATCCTAAGTCACTGATATCTACATTCAGAAAAGTGGGTTGGTCGGGGCTTCTTAATGAATGGTATAATTATTTATAAAAAAATTAGCTTTTAACTACTCCTTCTGAATTAAAAAGTTTGATCTTAATATTTATAAGTTTAATTATGGAATAGTTAATCCTTACTAGTGAATACAACACAACTGAGAAGTGCTCATAAGAATTCTCACAGACAGAGGTAGGAATCATAGGATCACAGAATCTTAGAATAGTTAGGGCTTGAAAGGACCTTAAGATCATCTAGTTCTAATCCCCCTGCCATGGGCAGGGTCACCTCACGCTAAACCATATCTCTCAAGACTCCATCCAAGACTTCAGTTTTGAAAGGTATTCTCTTAGAATACATTGTTTCTAGGAATGCTTACTCAGTTTGACTTTTCCAGAGTTTGAAAATACAACCAGAAGTACACATCTCATACAGTGCATGAGTAGTATATACATTGTTAGGCATTATGCTCTTGCAAACCACAAACCCTCCCAAACTGACCTGAAAAATCATGCAACTTTGACTCAACCAAGAAATAAGTAAAGCTTTGGACAAGCCTATCCAGAACTCTGAGAAGCCGGAAGACCAGTAGAAACAAATACAGAAGCTCCATGATACTATATCTCTTGCCTCAAAATGTACAGGAAGATAAATTCCCTGCAGGAGCTCAGGCAGTTGCATTCAGTTCTGAAATCTTTGGAAATACCCAGCCATGGAATCTGCTTGTGCTTTTTAGCTTTCTCACAAATTGCCTACCATGCCTATAGCCACATACAATATGCCGTTATCATCCACCTGAAATTTGAATTGTATCCTTGGCCACTTAAAGAAGGCTGTTGTTTCTGTTCCTTGATTACATGAAGTTGCATACTGCTTATTCTTCCCCAAACAAATTCAGTTTCATGATTAAACTAATTTTGTTTCATGATTTAACGTATCTTGGCTGTGGGCCTGAAATTCACTTTCCATGAACACTTGAAAGAACAAAACTTAACTCACATGAATTTTCATAAAAAGGTTGTTTGGAGAGATTGGAACATAAGCAAAGAGGAATTTTAAGGAAACTTTTCAGAGATGTTTGTGTGACGCATTTCTATTTGCCCTGCTTGATTGTTAATATGTATTTCCCAAGATTTTTTGTAGTTGTATTTCTATTACTTGATACCTTAACAACAGCTACAATAATACTATGCATAGTGCAACAGCTACAACAGAGGATGAACTATATATATTATGCGCAAAAAAGCCCATATTAAATGTTTTGATTTACAAAGTCAAGCACTTACATTAGGAAGGAATAAATGATGCAAATGAAACTTTATCCTACTTGGCTCCCTGAATACGCATTGGGACACTTTAATTCTTTGATTATATACAATGCTCCCTCCACAAATGCTTTAAGGTATGTGAACTGGGATCTCCGGTTCACCAATGTTATTCTCATGAGTTTACAAAAGTAACATGCAATTCCAATGGTCATATAAAGATTTTGTGTAAATATGTCATGTTCCAAATAATAATCTGTAAAGATTTTATTAAAAAAAATAATAATAATTCTGCAAATTGAGAGCTTTTGTTTTGCACTGTGGCATGTTTCAGTTGATCAGGTGACAGTTTCTACTCTTTTTTGTCAATTGTAGCTCAGAACTATGGAGTTGAGCATCAGTCACCAGAAAGAATTGAAAACATTTTTATGCAATAATGTTTTCATCATGGGATATATATCACTTTATAGAGAAACAGTTATTATTACTTTGCTATTGTAGTCAAAATCTGAAATAGTTACTAACAGGAGATAATATGATTATTAATTATCCCTGTGCTGTAATAGGCTGAACAAGACCAGACTAGAAACTTTTCCAGGGATGGAGTGCTGATTATCTTTGTAGGAAGGAAACTTTATGATTGGGTTCTGTTGTTTCATCCATAAAAAAATCTCTAACTGTATTCCTGACTCTCACAGGAATCTTTCCTGAGGCTTAGTGAAATTTCACAGCAAGACGTTTTCAAAAATGTTGTTGCTGACTTTTGTGGGAAGTTGACTTTTTTTTTAGTTTACAGCATATTCATGTGTCCACCTGGGGATTCAAAAATGGAAGAATCCCAACATTACTTCTGAAACACATTAGTCTTCTTTGATGTTCCCATCTGCAAAATATAACAAAAGTGACTTCCAAATGTCTCACAATTATGATTCCTACATTAAAATAACTAAGATTTTAAAGAGAAAAGAATAATAGATGTTACAGAGTTTTGCTCATTAATTTCTCTATTATGCATTGATGCTCTGGTTAAGATACAGATTCTTAAAGTCTTTCCAAAAGATAAAATTACATAATAATTAAAAATGTTAAAATATGCAACTTGTAAAAAAGAACAGTACAACATGGATATGGCAAGGAAAATTCAGGTTATACAATGAGATGAAAAGCTTTTGGTTAGTTATTATGTCTGTAATACACAAAAAATAAATGCAAGAAGAGAGAATGAACACCTAACATCAGAAATAAAGGATATTTAACAATGCTATTAGGAAATCAGAGAATTAAGCTAATCACAGGGACTGCTTTAAGAAAGATTTTGTTCAGCTTCAGATAAGAAGATCGGCACAAATCCATGTTCATGATCAGAAAAACGCTTCCTAGACCATTCCTTTGCTTCTTCTTTCATTGCTATTCCCCCTCACACCCAAGTTCTACTACTCATTTAACTTCCAAATAGCCTAACCCTACCTAAAGTTATATAAGAAATTTGCAATAGTTGTTAGTACATAATAAACTGCTAATAATATTCTTTTATTATTCTCTTTGTAATAGTTATCATAGTTTAAGACAGTGTAGTTACTATAATAGTTACTACTTGTTTGTAAAATTAAATAGTTAAAACATAAGTCTGCAGGTCACAGTGATGCTTCATGCATTTATAATACTGTTTACCTATTTCTCTATGTTACCAAAGAATAAACAAAACAAGAAATATGTCACTGAGATGTCTACAAGGCCCCTAAATATAAAAACAAATTTTATATTTGTTTTTTTGTTTGTTTATATATATATAAAAAAGAAAAGCCTGAGAGGAAAAAGAAGTCACAGTGTATGTGTTCAGCACCAGTAAAAGGTAACATAATGCACATGATACATGCTTTAAAGAGCAATCAATACTATTTTTACCTTGAAGGCATAGAAGGCATCTTGCCTACGAATGCAAACACCTTTTGGAGATGCTGCTTCAGCAATGTGATCCTTTAAATGACATGAGCTTGTGCCTATAAGTCTAACCTGAAGCCAATGAAGTCAATGTGGGTTTTCCAGCTGTCTTAAACCAGCTAAAAATCACTACCAGAAGTCACAACAGAGTTGATAGCCTAGCAGAAAAGGAAATTTAAAAATACAGTTGCTACAGTAACACTGGTATACCAATGGACCAACCCACAGTATAGAGAAGACAAATCCTATTAAACCTAGAATGAGCAAAAGGGTACCAACTTATGTTTCCTCCCTGAATCCAAATTATTCTCACAGCTGGAGAAGAATCAGTGGCCGATAACGGCCTAATGACCTCTAGCACCAACAGATATGACCTCAGGTGTAGCAATAAGAATATGTAATTCTGTGTTCCCTGAGCTCATCTGTGTCTCCTGGAGAGTGCTGACGCAGTGGGATCTTGGTGCCACCTTGAACCTTGAATAGAAAGCTTTAAAATTTAGAAGAGTTTCAATATGTGCTGGGTCACGTAACAATATTTATGGGACTTTAAGGTGCATTTTGCATTACTTAGGAGAAAAAGCTCACAAAAAAAGAAACAGTTATTTCAAAGTTTAACGTGCATCACATATTGCGAATAAAAATTATCTATTTGATTTCCTAATTTTTTCATGTTATTACTTATTCTGAAACCATTCCACTTATTAGAAAAGTGTGAGTAAATAAACTTTTTCTTTTCTGGGAAGGTATAATTCTGTGAGTCTGGATACAACAGCAGAATTTCTAGTTGACTTCAGAAGAACATGGGCTAGGATCCTGCATGGATGCACTAAATGCATGCCTGCAGGATATCACAAGCCATCTTCCATGTTGTCACCTGCCAGCAGATGACAATTATATCAAATTGACAATCAAATACCTCATCCAGGAGGCAGCACAGAGAACACTTATCTGTTCTCATTTAGAAACAGTAATTCTTTAAGTTGTACATATTTAGTTATTCTTAATTAAAATCAATTACACTTTAAAGGCACGCTCAGTTCTTCCTTAGGGAATGCAATCACAATTGTGATCTAGAGCCTAGACAGGAAACAGTAAGTTACTGAATGCCTTTTTCATTTTAAACAATCCCTCATATATAAATTATTTGCCCCCACAGAGCAATTAGAACAGCAGCTGAAGGGTCTTCTTTTCAGGCTAAGCAGGACTGCAGGAAGCAGACAAGGCAAAATTTTATTTCTAACTTGCACCCTTATTTAAATTCTGAAATGCTATTAAGTTTAAAAAAATACTTTTATTCTAATCTTAAAAAAAACCCTAAAATTATCTCTTCAGAATATATAAATCCTCCAAGGCAGATAGAAGCTGCCGGAAGCCATTCCCTCATGAGTTGCAGGATAGGACTCAAAGATTCCTTACATAGGGAATGCTGCAGCCCTCTGGTGCAATAATTAGACACCGGATGACACAGGCACAGTGGCTGAAATCATGGCAGCTGCAGAGAGGCTGTGAAGATGATCTCTGCCTGCCCTTTGGCAGCTGGATATTAGACATGTGCTGCAAGAGGCCTCATCATTCCAGCTGTGCTGTGTTCACACAAACGTGGCTTCTGGAATGCATACCCATCCAGACTTTCCCATGCCTGGTCTTAGACATGGGATGAAAAGCCTTACAAAGTCTGCTGACTTACTGTTTAGCTGTTACTTTGGAACTTCTAGAATGAATGAATGAATAAATGAGTGAATGAGTGAGTGAGTGAACGAGCGAATGACAGATCCCAAGTCCCAAAATAATTTGGGATAGAATCACTTTCAAAAGTAATCTTTCTAATTTTAACCTGGCAACGCTTCTTCTCATCAATATGTTAAATAAAAGGAAGAAGAGAATGACCAGCAGGTAGCCTTTCCTTTTTCAAACCATAAACCTGAAACAAAACACTCACCCTAGATTTCAGTTAGCTTTGGGAAAGATACCTGGATAGGCAGGTTTTTTGAGCCGGATTTGTAGCCCTTAATTCTCACTGTCACCACTAAGCTTCCTCTGCGTGACCAACTCAAGATCTAAGCCCTTGTGCACCCACTCAGATTTATGAACACAAGCATACCCACAGGCATGGGTACTTACAGCAGGATACTAATTCTCAAGAGAGGCAAGTTACTATCAAGGGATTTATGTCAACCTCCTTAGTGAGCTCCCTTGAACAGAATTTTCTTCATTCTCAGTTGCACTGCTGGTTCCTGTGAGTGAAACAGCTGTTCCTCCAACCTGTGTTATTGGGCTGCTCATCTGCAGATGACATTAGCTCCAAGCGATGCAGCACTCCAAAGAAAGCAGAGAACTGTAATTCCTACAGAAATCCTCAAAAGCTTACCTGGCTATTAATCAAATGGAGTAGGAGTTCTCTAGCACCATGTACTGGAAGAATTTCTGTCTCAATAACGTGGGTTTTGACATAAGCCCTAGAAAAAGACACATGCTGTCTCCGGATGGAAATCCTCTGTGACACCACCAGACATGATACAAAAACATGCTGAATAACAACTAAATTCAGCTTAAGAGCAAAAGATAATTGGCACGATCATTTCCACAGGCATGCTGAAAAAAAGACCATTTGCATCTGTTCATGCTGGTGGGTACAGCTTGGTTTTTACATGAGAAATCAAGATAATACTTTAAGGAGACAATTACTGTAGCATTTAATATACAGTAACCTATATGTAAAAGCATTAGTACTATAGATTTTGCCCAGCTCTGCTTTTACATGACAGTGATAGTTTTCCCTGAGCTTCTTATTCTGGAATACTGTTACACCTTTTGGATTATACTTTTTTGTGCTGTACCCAAGTATACATCTTTGAGGGATTATAACAAGAAGAGTTTGCTTAATAATGCCCCATTCTCAGTAACATTTAGTAGCTACAGCTAATTAAGGGATCAATGTGATCAACACTATTCTTAGACTTACATAAAAATTAGAGATTTGCAGGCAGTGCAAATAAATTTAAATTACTCTCTACTGTAAAGCTTAGGTACAGGTTATGAACAGTACCATAAAAACCCAAAACAACCCAAAACAGAAAAAAATACCATCAAGCAAGAACATATTAAATACAGATTTCACTTACACAGTATTTTACTGCATATAAAGAAGAGGATATAGGGAACAATGCGAAGACTGCTAGGCGCAGTGGATGTATTCTACTGTTTTATCAGACCTAAGATTCTCAAAGTTAAAGTTGCCATCTACATTGGGTGGGTCTGAGCTGGAGGGAACTGGAATAGGGTCCACTCTGGTTATTTAAACATGTCACAATAGCAGGGACATTTCAGGTGCTTTGATGTAACTTCTGGAGCTCACAGGTGCATTCACTGTAAAATTCCTGTCTGCAAACTCCACAGAAGCAGGACATGCAGCCTAATCACCATTATCAATAAACACTAATGGTAAATAATTCCTTCATCCCACAAAGCAAATAGATAAGAGACACTCATTTATAATAGTGGTCCTGCTAGATGCCTCAGGTCAGATGGCAGGTAAATTATTATAAATTCCAAAGAGGAATTAGTAATCCTTCCATTCCATTTAGCCTATAAGTATGATAATTAGAGTTATTAATATTACTTGCTTTTCGACTCTGTTTTGACCAATGCATTCCCAGGAGAAAGACCCAATCTTGTTGCTAAGACAGGATATTACTATACCATGGAAAGACTTCTATTGGAATCAGTAATATGACAAAAATAGCATTAGAAAGTAAGAAAGCACAGAAAAAAAGAAAAGTTTCAAAAACCCAATCCAAAATTGCTCAGACACACTACACTCTTCTAACAAGATACACAATTAGCTGTGGATTGTTCTGTCAAATACTGCGCAGGTTGAAAAATTCAAACTCAGGCCAAAATTCAACAGCCCAGAGACACCAGGAGGTGCCAGAAATCACAGCTAACTAGGAGTTAGATAGCTACTGTATCTTAAAAAAAATGAAATAACAATATAGCCTATTATTTAAATAGCTCAATACAATTTGAACTTTAGTTGCCAAAATGCTTTGACTCATTTTCATCCATCTTAATAGATAAACAATAAAGTGAAAGAGATTCTGTAAATCTGAATGAAACTTTGAATCTTCAGTTGCTATCTGCATAAATAAGTAAATGAACAAAGGTTGGTTTGTTCCCATTTTCTACACAAAGCACGTACATGTTTTAGAGTGGTTGTTCCCCGAGCAGAATACAGAAACTACAGCTGGGTGAGGTGAGCATGGTTAAACAGGCTTTGGCTAGTGGAGAACAAGGTTAGAAAGTACAGCTTGTGCTTGTATGAGTTTAAATGTTGCTAATAAGGGTACACAGAAGTCCATGGAGAGTTTCAGGTTTGATTATCACAAAAAACACCAAGTCGACTATCTGGGAGTTTATGGAAGTATTAGGAACCAAGTAGCTCAGAAAAAGACTAAATCCAATATATATTGTTGTTGCAACATTTGGGGGTTTTATAAGCTTTTTGTTACATCAGAATTTATAATTAACTTTCTCTATTTTGCATATTACCATTTTCATGGGGTGTTCCATGGTGGGTTTTTTTCCTCAGGATTTAATACACAAAAGTTAAATCAGAAATGACTGAGTTGTTTTTGTTTCACATCTTCTATTATTTTTATACAATTCTGTTTGTGAACACTCTGATTTCTGCATAACATAAGTTCACAAAGTATCAACTTGTTGTACTGAAATGGGATACTCTTGATCTCAAATAAGTATATTAATCCTCAGCCTTGCATCAAACAATGACAAGTTTGAAACAGATTTCCTTTCCTCAGCTCCATTATGAGAGCAACAAACGTGCTTTTGTTCATTAACTTGAATAATATATCAAACAGAAAGGCCTTTAATTGTTTATTTTGCTAGCTGAGAAAGAGGCTGTGAAATTCTAAGGAAAAAAAAAGACAGAAAAATGCGAGAAGTTCTAGCAGCATCAGTTTCCTTTTTTCTTCACTGTTTCTTTCCTCTGTTTTATCATTATGCCCATACCAAGTCTTTTTCCCCAAAAATTTTAAAGAAACATCTCTCAGCCCACCCTCCCCAGAACACCTAAGCCATTTAACAGCAACTGGGGCAAAACCCAGCTACTATAATAACACCTACTTAAAGCTTGATTATGATGCCTTCTTTTACAAGCAGCAAAAGAATCCCTAAGAATCCCATTTACACTGGTAAAACAACTTACAGAACAAAAGTACAAAAATGGTCAAAATCTAATACTGGGGGGACAAAACTCCACCTACTCAGGATTCCCAGAATAAATCAAGTGGAGATCTAAAAACTTTCACACACCTGTAAGTGGGAAAATCAGCATCTCATTTAATAGCTGAAGAGACAACTGTAAAAAAATGTGGTTTTCTTCCTTCTAGTTACAACAGTGGGAACAGTTCAGGTCCTAAGGGATATTTCCTAAGCCATAGACAAATTCTCTAATTGAGGCTGTAATAGAACTTTATCTTTTGCCTTCTATTTCCACTCTCAACCACTAATAGCCCTGTGTTTTACTGTAAGAGTCTAAACATTTTCTACATTTTGTTTCCAATTTGATTAACAAACAGACATCAAGAAAGCAAAGATTTCAAAAGGATCACAAAATTCACTTCCAGTCTCTTACAAAGTGGTTCCTGAATTACTCTCAGTCAAGCAGCAATGGGCATGAAATATTTTCAGGGCATAGTACAGCTAATATTCCTAAACTATTCCTAAGAGAGGCAAAACCCAGAGGTCAAATTCTTCTGCAAGATAAAAGTGTGAAACTCTCACTGAAACATATGTGAATAGCCCACATATAAATCTGTCTGAGGACAGAATCTGAAAAATTTCTGAGATGAAATTGTTGGCATAAGCACAAGAAAACCAGTTCTTTGGATGGAGATCCTTTTTAGCACATCTTTTTTCTTTCCTCTGAAGTAAGATTTAGCATTAATGAAGAGAACAAACTAAGTAAAATAGAAATGCTGTATATTTCAACACTTGTGTGACAGCAAATAAGAAGGGTGGATATCTTTGCATCACACTAAAAATACTGGAAAAAATGATAATAATAAAATTTACCAGATCCATTTATTTTTAACTGTAAGAGCCGAGGTTTCTTTCTCTGCTCTTTCTCTTCTCATAGAGGCCGTTGTTGCTGAATAAGAACACCTGATAAAATACCCTAGAGAAGCTTTACAAGTCAACTGGTACTTACACAGCAGATAAGTCTCACTGATATCAGAGTAATCTTTCCACAAGGATGAACAGCTCTTGAACAATTTCTCCAGGCAACATTATTAGGCAAAAACAGACTTTCTCCATCATTAGACATGATATTCAGTCCATATATAGCATACATTCTGTAATGATACACTGTAGCTAATACACTGATTTTTTTAACATGCTTTTAACATCAGAAAATAAAATAAACCGATCACTTCTAATGGTGTAACAAGATATGATGATATGTGGGTTTTAGACTGTAGACCTAAGATGCCCATTCCATCATCATAGTAAAACATCTGGAACACTTTGATCTTGTTTATAGAAGCTCTACATTACTGAAATTGCATTTTTTTATTTCTGCTTTTTCATTCATTGCTTTGTAACTGCATCAGAGGAACTCCTCCAGCTGTATAACCCAGCACAACACAAGGCCTTTTCTTACATTGCCTACAACTCCACCAAACTTTAATTTGAAATGTTTTAGCCAAAACCAGTTTGTCTAGTTCGCAAATAATGGGTACTCATTCAGGGTGATTACTGACCTTCACTCACACTACAAGCTCCTAAACTTGGTTATCTGGTCTGAACTAGTCATCTGTTTCCTCAGTAATCTATGACAGACAATCCAGCTGCTACAAAGGGATTGTTTGGAACAGGATGAATCATCTGATCATTGTGTTGACATGAATTTAGACTAAATGCCTAACTTTTATATTGATATAGTCATGTTGAATTACTCCTTTTCTCAGTGCTCACTTCCATGCATGATATTAGCAAAACCAATCAAATACACACTATATACAGAGCAATTTCTTCTTTTGTGAGCATAGCTGTGTTCACGAAAAGTAATTAGTTACACTTCTTCACAATATCTGTACGAAAAGAGGAAAAGTATTATCCTTTTAAGAGTGGAGAATTTCAGGCAAAAATAGTCAAAAATGATCCAATAATCTCACTTGAGAGATTAATCTTTTCTTCTTTTCTTTTATTTTCTTTTCTTTTCTTTTTTCTTTTCTTTTCTTTTTTCTTTTCTTTTCTTTTCTTTTCTTTTCTTTTCTTTTCTTTTCTTTTCTTTTCTTTTCTTTCGTTTCCTTTCCCTTTCCTTTCCTTTTCTTTTCTTTCTTTTCCTTTTCCTTTCCTTTCCTTTTCCTTTCCTTTCCTTTTTCCTTTCTTTTCTTTTTTTTCTCTTCTCTTCTCTTCTCTTCTCTTCTCTTCTCTTCTCTTCTCTTCTCTTCTCTTCTCTTCTCTCTCTTCTCTTCTCTTCTCTCTCTTCATTTTTCTTTTCTTTCCTTTTCTTTCCTTGTGCTGGTGATAGTAGATTGAATATGTTGATTAAGCATTAAAAAATTTATTTGACCCACAGTTTAACCAACAGGTTTCAAGCCTTTTCACTGACTACAGCAAATGTAAAGGTTATCACATCTGCTTTCCATGCCAGCTTCTGCTGAAAACAGAATATTCTAAAAGTGGGGTTTTTTTCTCCCCAAAATCCTGTCTCTACTCTTTCTATCTGCTAGACCTCTGCCTTCTGCCTCCACATTCTCAGCTGTAGTCTCCACTTCTACTCATACCAAGGCCTCTTGTGTCCTTTATCTCTCCTCCTCCTCACTCCTGCACTTCTAATAGTCCCTCCTCCTGGCACTCCTACCTTTCCGCCGTACCCTGCAGCTAGCAGGGGGGGAACTGTAGGCAAAGTCAAGACTAGCCAAAACTATTCAAAACCGATTCAAAACTATCCAAAACCCAACTGAACACAGTCCTGGGCAACCTGGTCTATCTCGCCCTGTTTGAACCGGAGCTTGTACTGGGTGGCCTGAAGAAGTTCCTTCCAACCTAAACAACTTTCTGATTCTGTGGTTCTTCTGACACCAAAGTTCAGCAAAGGTGCCTGGCATCATGCAGCTGTTTGATTTTAATACCATCACATTGTTTGACACTGGGATATTTTTGCTTGAAAATTTGAAAAGACTGAGAGAAGACATTTATGAGTTTGAGAATATTTGGAGTACAGCATATTTCTGACTTCTTAAAAAAGTGTCAGAATTCTATATTTGTCTTGGTTTTGATACATCTGATGCTTCAAACTTTTATCAAGAAGCAGAATACAGATGAAAATTAAAAGTAAATTGATGTGAAAATTAAAAGCTATTCACATTTTTTGTGATACAGTTAATTGTTAGTGAATCCAACAATTAAATATTTAACTGCCAGTCAGCAAATAAATATTGCCAAACAGTCTGCAGCAGACTAATTTAGTGCTCTACAGTCTGAGATGAGTTGATTCAATGCCTGCCAACCTGAGATTAACTGTTTACCCATTAGGAAGCTGACAATTAACTTTTAAAATTACAGTGAAACAGAGATGAGCAAGTAAATAATGCAGATACAGGGGGAATGGTTAGAGACAAGAGTTTCCATGTAATACAAGTTGCTGGTGTTCCACCACACCAGCAAAACATGAGCATCTCCCTACATCTCCCTTTTACACAGAAGAGTGGCACAGAATGAAGAACAAAGAGCTACTACAGAGCTAAACATATCCCAAAAGCCACCACATTTCTCCACCTCACTGGTAGTCTTGTAAGCCTTGCTCTTTTATAAGAAACCTGAGATATTTCACTCCAGGAAATGCAGTAGCCACAAAGCTATCAAGCATAGGGAAACTAGGATACTTACTCTACTTTGCTACTCATCTTTTGATGATAAAACAAGCCAGCAGTAATCTTTTTCAGAGAAAAAGAGAAAGAAAGAAAGAAAGAAAGAAAGAAAGAAAGAAAGAAAGAAAGAAAGAAAGAAAGAAAGAAAGAAAGAAAGAAAGAAAGAAAGAGAGAGAAGGAAGGAAGGAAGGAGGGAAGTAGGGAGGGAGGGAGGGAGGGAGGGAAGGAAGGAAGGAAGGAAGGAAGGAAGGAAGGAAGGAAGGAAGGAAGGAAGGAAGGAAGGAAGGAAGGAAAGGAAGGAAGAAAGGGAGAGAAAAAAAGAAAGAAAGAAAGAAAGAAAGGGAGAGGAAAAAAGAAAGAGGGGGGAAAAAAGGTGAAAAAGGTCAAAATGGCCCTGCCATTTGCAGCAACCAAGAGGAATGCAATAGTGGAGGCTGGCATCAAATGTGTAAATTGGTTTAGCAGCAAAACTCCAGGTTCACAGAAAATGTTAAAGAATATAGGCTCTCCTGGGCTAAACAGCTCCCAGAGTGAGTGTGTAACTTCGTAGGGAGAAGTTCAGTTACATCTTCAGCAACATAGGCTTGGTTCATGTGTCTGACAGTGGGCTGAATGATGGGGGAAATCCAGCACGACAAGAGTCAGAGGGATCCAGTGACTGAGGTAGAAACTAGGAAGGGATTTGCAGGAGAAAGATTAAGAAAGGTTAGGAGAAGAAACAGAGCCCTAGGATGAATAAGGATAAAGATTACTCTGAATAAGTGAGCGAAGTTAAGTGATTTGAGGATGGAAAGGAGAGCAGGTCAGGATTCTGGGCTGCAAGACACTGGAGGGTTTTGAAAGAAAAATGTTCAGCAATATGAGCAGGTGGTAGGAGGTCTGTAAGATTTGAGGGCCTGTGGTTCAGATTTTCCAACTGAGAAACTTTTCTCCTACCCTATCATTCCCCACACAGGCCTGACAGGTACCCCTGAAATCCATTTTAATTTCTGCTGTCAGAAGCACAGTAACTCTAACAGTGCATTCCATACATGCTGTAGACAGTGGTGCTGATGGTGCCATGCAGGCGATCTGTAGTGAAGACTGTAGTAAAAGGCAAACAGTGGCTCCTTTCCCTCTATGGTGCTTTTCAATAGCCCGTCACAGTCCACCACTCTCTCCTTTAAGGAAAATTTTTTTTTCTATCATCTCTTTTCTATTTTCATTCCCTATTAATGTTATTAAAAATTAAATTTATGGTGATACCGGAATGATTCACTGTTAAACCATTAGGACAATTCTCAGCCTTCTTCCTGTCTATGAATACCCTATATTGCACAAGCTGACTGTTAGACCTTAAAGAATTCTATAGTATGTCAAATTGTTAATATAACTGGCCTGTGGCAGCTGGATAGAGGAAATAAATCGAGTGCAAATAGAGCGCATGTTTACACATAGATTCACAGTCTTTACCTGGCTTTAATTACAGACTTGAAAAAGTTCATCATTTCCTGCAAAACGATTATTTTCAAAAAAGCATACTGTTAGATGACAAAGGAGTCAGAACAAAGAGAAGAAAATAAACGATAGGACTACAAAAAGAAGCAAGCAGGAGAGGGAAATAAAACAAAATAAAATTAAACAAAAAGAGAGCGAAGACTGAACTTAAGCCAAAATAGAAAAGGAAAGGGAAAGGGAAAGGGAAAGGGAAGGGGAAGGGGAAGGGGAAGGGGAAGGGGAAGGGGAAGGGGAAGGGGAAGGGAAGAAAAAAGAAAAGAAAGGGAAAGGGAAAGGGAAAGGGAAAGGGAAAAGAAAAGGAAAAGGAAAAGAGAAGAGAAGAGAAGAGAAGAGAAGAGAAGAGAAGAGAAGAGAAGAGAAGAGAAGAAAAGAAAAGAGAAAAGAAAAGAAAAGAAAAGAAAAGAAAAGAAAAGAAAAGAAAAGAAAAGAAAAGAAAAGAAAAGAAAAGAAAAGAAAAGAAAAGAAAAGAAAAGAAAGCAGGCAAATTAGAAAGAGATATAAAAAAGCAGGAAGGTGAGATAGGAGCATTTTTCCTTTTTTTGTTTTACAAGAAAAGAAACCTAACAATTTGAAGGACAAAAATCTTTAAATTATTTTTTAAGTATTCTTTTTCTTATTTCTTTCTAAGAGTCCCAGACTAACTGTATAAATCATAAAATCATAGATTCGTAGAATCATTGAACAGCTTGGGTTGAATGGGACCTTGAAAGGTCATCAAGTCCAACCCGTCCCCCAGTGAGCAGGAACACCTTCAACTAGATCAGGTTGCTCAGAGCCCAATCCAACCTGACCTTGAATGTTTCTGGGGATGGGGCATCTACCAAATAGCAATTTAGACGACCAGTGTATGGAAATTACGTCTAGCCCGAACACATAGTGAGTTTTCCCTCATTTACCACACCCACCATCAAATGCTGAATTCTTTCATTGGGAAGGGAGATATTCTTTTACATTCAAGAAATGTGATAAAATCTACTTTTGCACCAGGGTGCAAAAATAAATAACATGAAGCACTATACAGGTCCAGTTCTTAAATTAGCTAGGACCAGAGATGGTCCGGTGAAAGTGCAGCCTGTGACACAGAGCCTGGAACCATTTATGACATTATGGCAAACACATTGTTTCCAAATGGAAAATGGAACTGACTAGACGAAAAGTCTGTGCATGTCAGAGAATATGCAGGCTGTATAGAAATGATGTCTTAAATAGGCTAGGGGAGAAGTATATTCCTTTTGATTGTTGTCTCTTTCTTTTTAATGTTCTCAGAAAATGACTGTATCTTTCAGAGTCTCTCAAGGATTTTTAGATAAAAAGAGAGGTTTTATCTTTGCATGTCTATAAGCAGTGAAAAACTCTGGAGACTGAAACCTACAGGCAATTCAAATAAACTAAATCCGATCAAGGTAATATCAATGCCAGAATTAGAAGAAAACCCAGAGAGAATATCAATAACAACATTAAAACAGCAGGCTTCAACTGGAATCAATAGGCAGTATAAACAGAAAAAATTAAGTCACAAAGCGGTAGTAGATAAAAGCTCCCCACTCATTAAAATTCTGTTTGTCTTTGTGTCTTTTTATCAATGTACCTATATATCTGTGCAAGTGTATCAAAGTTTATAATGTAAAAGAATGATGAAATAATCTAATTAATTTCCGGTGTCATTTCACATATTTCTTTCAAGTTAAAACTGCAATATTAATAATGGTTTGCAATTTAATAAAATATCTCTATGTCCTATTAACTTCTATATCTGCTTGTTATAAAGGCCTTTTTTATCAAATAGCTAAACTTCAAAAGATTTCTACTTTGATCTGAAATGAAAAAATGAGGTTCATTCCATTTGTACAGAATAACATCACTATATTTTGCAGAAAGACAGTTGTCTGTTACTGCCTTTCTGTCTCAAAATACACTGTAACTTGGACTAGCAAGAGAGAAAAATATTGGAGAGAAGACCAGGCTTTAGGAATCTACATTATGATGGGGCTGTGTCTTAAAATTAATGACAACTGGAGCAAATGAGACATTCTTCTACTTGAAAAACAATAAAAGTTTCAGAAATTAAATGTGTAGGTATTTACAGGTGTTTTTAATGCTCTCGGAGTGAGCTTTCATGTTTTATTTCCACTTTCAGGACTGAGACTTTAACAGGATGTTAATTAATTGTGATTTTCTGATAGCTTTTTCTTTCACACAGGAGAAAAAAAAAGATACTTGATAGGCACAGTAAAGGGAAAATACTCTAAATTTGTTTATGGAACTTATATCCCAAATAAACATTTCAGAAGATGCCAGCTCAGACATCCAAAGGGTAAATTGATAATCCTTGCATTACCAAAATCCCACTGATATTGCTCAAATTTTGACCCAAAAGTAAATTCAGGACTGGGTCTGAATTTCACATGTGAGAGCCTTATGCTTCCTGGCTGACAAAAAAAGGAACCCTATTTATTTTGTATATTTCTGAACCTAGAGCCTTTGTAATGAAATACCATGAACCACAATCAACATTATCACTTCAATCACAAAACGCTTTTTTAGTGGGTCCTTTAAACACTGTTGGTAAGTGAATCATAGAATAGTTAGGGTTGGAAAGGACCTTAAGATCATCTAGTACCAACCCCCCTGACAGGGGCAGGGACACCTCCCACTAAACCATGCCACCCAAGGCTATGTCCAATCCAGCCTTGAACACCACCAGCGATGGAGCATTCACAACTTCTCTGGGCAACCCATTCCAGTGCCTCACCACCCTTACAGTGAAGAATTTCTTCCTCATATCCAATCTAAACTTCCCCTGTTTAAGTTTTAACCCATTACCCCTTGTCCTCTCACTACAGTCCCTAACGAAGAGTCCCTCCCCAGCATCCCTATAGGCCCCCTTTTGGAAGGAAAGTTTGGGAAAAAGCAGGTAAAGTTGTCTGTAGCTGTAGTATGGCCCCTTGTCCATAACCACATCGCTTCGGATCACCCATGTCCTCTACTTCCAGAAAATTCACCCATACAGTAATAGCTCTTTGTATGTGCTATATTCCCCTCCAGGTAACTTCCCCACAACAACACTTTTTATTCTTCCACTGTTCCATGCCTACCTCTGCTTGTGCCGCCAACCCAGATGAATCCAGAGATATTTATGTGCTGAATAGCCAAGTAGTGGCTGCCTGTCAGGGATTTCATGAACTCTATACTTCATGTTCTGCTTAGTAGCAACAATAAACCAGAGCTCATGTGCTATATGTTTTCAACCCTCCATTATCATTCCCTGTTAGCAGTCCTTAGAAATTGGTTGTCACAGTGGGGCTGATGGAGATGAAATATACAATTGAATTCATGAGTGATTTAAACTTCTAGTTTTGTAGTCAACAGTGGTTTAAATTTAGTTGATATAGATTTATTAATTAACTGTCCAGAGGAAATTTTATAGCTGTTGTTGTTTTTTCCCCTAGAAATAATACATTATATAGAAGTAAAAGAGAAAAGATCAGCTACATGAATGTGATGCTGTTATCAGTTTGTCTACTTGTTTCATCTCACATGAGAATAAGCATTAACATTCTGAGTCAGATGTTCTCATTAATGTAATTCCCATCACAAAACTAAAAATACACAAGCTATCAACACTTCTATAACTCTGTTTGTATCACAAACATGCTCTTAAGAGTGTCAGCCCCACAAAACTTGTGAATGCTCTTACTAAGAATAAGTCTTACTTGCCTATGAACAGGAAAAGAGCTGCAAAAGGCCTGGGATACCTGCTGCAGATCTTGAGCATCCTCCAGAGTCAAGATCCTCAGAACCTCTGCTACCTGCATCCTAACCTAGAGGTACTCGAAGGTCCTATGTGCCTAAATATCCATTTACTTAATTTGTCAGACCCAGACTAATAGATATTTTTAGAAAATGCCTTCCAAATCAAATCCTACACAAAACAAGGTGCAGAAAATTTACACATCTTTTACACAAAGAATATTTTCATTTGAAGCTGTTCAGTCATTCAAGAGAACAAAAACCACAAAAAAATATGCCATCTTGGATTTCATATCAGGAAAATTTATCATCTTCGAAGTAGTCAAGCTGTGGAGCAGGTTTCCCTGAGAGGCTGTTCATCCTCTATCTTTGGAAGTTTTCAAGACCAAGCATGATAAATCCCTGTGCAGCCTGACTTGACACCATAGCTGACCTTGCTCTGAGAAGGAAACTGGACTGGGGACACCCTGGGATCTTCTATAAACTATGTTATCCTGCATTTGTATTTATTATCTGCATTTCTTCTTACTGATTGCTTGTCAGCTCTTATAGGATCCTGAAATGTGCTTTGGAGCAGGAATCAGGAAGATAGTAAGGGACCAGTCTGGAACCTGCTGTTCCTTTGAAAATTTATTCAAGCTTGTCTGAGATTGAAGACTCTGAAAATCATCATTTGAATATAGGCAACAGAGAACTTCTTAGAAATTGGGTACTAAACTCTCCAGATAGTCCTGGATAGACTACACTAAGATGAAGTGATCTACCCACCGTTACTGGAAGACTTCTAACCAGTCTCCCATGGTTAAGCAGTTTCTGATATTTCCCACAATACAGTTCAAATTTCTGATTTTTTCTCTTGGTTCAGATATTTCACTCCATGTGAAATGCTCATTCAGGTGCTAAATAAAGTACTTTTCTGAACGAGTAAACATAGCAGAATCTGACTCAGAGCAAATTATTTATTGAATACATTTAGCCCTACTTTCTTCTCTCAATTTTCCCTTGAAACAAATGTACAGCATTTAAACCAGAGCTGCTGTCCCTTTCCTGGTGGCATTTGAGCTCATGTTGTCTCCCCAGTTGATTAATGATAAATGAGCACCCCTGACCGATGGTGCTGCATGCACGCCTCCTCATCAGTAGAGGGTGGGGCATTTCAAGGAAGGTTTGGCATTTACCTGATTGCTCACCAGTGCTAGTATTACCATCTGCAGCTATTTGTAGTAGAGTGCAGATCAACTTTGTCTGCTAAAATAAAACCAGAAAATACATGGGAGGAAGACTGAACCTTGCCAGAGTCTGCAAATGAGAACTGGGAACCCAGACACAGGGCTCATTCACAGAGGGATTTGAGGAGTACATGTTTCCATTTTTCTCCACAGTTCCTTGATGAAAACACAGGAGTCAAGAGTAGCCAGCAGAATTCAGTAACATGAGTTCACTTGAGGACTTGTTGGAAATATAATGCCTTGGTTTGAGAAAACTGAAGACTATCCAGACGTGCAATACTTATTTCTCTTTTGTCAAGGCCCTGATCTGAGGAGTTTGCTGGCAAAATACAAGAATTAGTGGAAGTGCATTCCTGGAATTGTAATAGGAGGATGGAATATAAATAACATTGCAGAACATGTGGTACATTTTCACCATCCTAAATGCAATATTTAAAATTTCATATTAATTTAATTTCTGTGCTCATACCTTACTATTTCTTTGACACTGACAACACAAAAAAAAACCCATTCATGCTATCAAGTCTTTGTTGCCTAATGACAGACACAGTGAAGCAAAGCACACTGGAAAAAAAGAGAGGAAAATTGACATATTTATGCTTTAATATATTTTAATACCTCATTTCTTATTGATGTTGTGGACCTAAACAATAAACTCTCTGCAAAGAAATTGCTTACCTCCTAATACTTTCATTCACTCCAACCATATAAAAGGAAAATGAGAGATGAGGTTTTTATGTGCCCTTAATGTCAGACAGTGTTGCCATCATCTAAACAGTTGTGTTGAAAGGCACAACTCCAGGTCTTCTGAGAGATTACTTTGTACACCACTGCTCAGCAACAAGTCCGTGTACAGCCAGTCCCATACAAAGCAATCCCATGAGTTGGAGAAATTTTACTTCCTTCTGGCCTCACTGCAAAGGCATTAGAGCTGCTACTAAAATTCCTATCTTATTCCAGGAATGGCTCCACTTTAGCTGAAGCTCCAAAGTATATTGAATAAGATATATAATAGAGTATCTTGTATGCAAGGCAAATAAATAATGGGTCCAAATCTTCACTTACATTTTTTTTGAAGAGCTACAGAACAATTCAGGGGCATCATCTCTGTATAATCTATGTTCACAGTTAATCAGCTATATCACACACTCAGTGGTGTCAGATGACATTGTGTAGTTGTACACTTGTTATTCTCATTCCCCTTTGAAGAGAGTACTCACAGACTGGTCCCAAGCCGATATAATTCTGTGCGGAGATTGAAGAAACTGGTTACACTCATATAGTTGGATATAAAGTTATGTTTTTGAACAAGACCTTTTGTATAGTTTAAGGGCAGTGAAATTTAAATCCTAAAACCAGAGATTGATTTTTTCATTTAGTTTTGTTTTGGTTTGTGTTTTGTTTTTTTGGGGGGGATGTGGGGCTGGCTATTCTCAAAGGACAGGAACATGCTATACGCAGAACAAGAATTTTTCTTTGGGAGTATTTGATCAGAAATATATAAGAACCTATGTTACTTTATGCAGAACATTGCTGTGGCATTTAACTAGTCGTCATGGCACAATGACTAGCCAATGTTCATTATGACCTGCCTTCTGCAGAGAACTGAAATTCACTAGTGGCATTTTGCATTGCATGAGTTTGCCTGAAAGTACTGTGGCATCAACTCCAGGCCAAATTATAAGCATTGTTGGAGTTGTGTTTTTCTGAAGTCTTGCAGGGCTCTTCTTTTGTTTGTAAACCACAGGAAGAAAATCTCCTTCGGCTTCCTATGATGCCAGATTGCTTCATATCAAAATAGATTAGTGCTAGCCAGAACAGTTCATGTTTATATTGCAATTTTCTCTGAGGCAGTATCTTTCCTCTAATTACAACATAAGGACATCCCCACAATCGGAGACCAGGGTTAGAGTACAATATCCATCCCTGTTAAGCCATATGAGAGATGACTAATAACTCCAGTGAGTGAAAAGCAAGGCACAGTACTCTGGAATACAATCTTAAAAGAATTTTTTATTTTAATTATTATTCTCATCTTTCAGGCAGTTATTCTTTGAGTGTTTTGTAATAATGAGAAGATCCAGAGGACAAAAACCTCTGCCAAGCACTGAAATTGACTCACTTGCCAGTTTTATCCTGGTATCTTTCCACAGTGTTCAATGGAATTCTTGTTACATGAATATATGTCACGAGGGTCACGTATGAGAGAAGAAATAAGGTTAGCTATATATTTCCAGTTACCATAATAACTACATTGACTGTTGTTTGCTGACTTAACACAGAATCTAAGCAGACATTAACTTATACAGTCAAATAGTTTATCTATTGCTTGTGTTCATTTTTCAACAAGCTGGAAATGAAATAAAATGATTAAACTTCTAGGAACTGGCATGATTTAAATGTCCTGGAATTTCAGCTCACATTTCCTATTTTCTTGGAAACCATTGTGATAAAAGAAACAATCCATGCTACAATTTATTGTTGTAAGTTATATTTGGCAAGAATTTGTGATCCTTGAAATTTCCTGCTGTCTGATTTACAATACTCTTTTCCCTGTATCATCCTTAATTTTATGAAATCGACATTTGAAAGGTTTCCTGTTATGGCTACTGCCGTATTGAACTAAGATTATTTATCTGGGTCGGAATGTTTACTCTTATTGTAGTGAATTTTGTATATGCTAAGAGTCCCAGCACCATGTAATTGCTTGTTTGCTCGCCTGTTCTTTTGAACAAGTCTTTCAGACACTATTGAGCTTTAATAATCAATAGAATTTCAGGTGTCCAACAGCCATTTAGCAATTTGTGAATAGTGAGTGTTGGTGTATATATCCCAGATGCATAGCAGCCAGGATGTTTATCTAATTCTTTATTTGATTCCAAAGACAGCTGTTGAAAACCTTTCATACACACAATCATCTTCTTTCATTTGTGCACATCAATAACTATCAAAATATCTCTATTTGAGTGGTTTTAACAACTGAACTTTTTATTTTCCATATGTACTTGTTTTCTGCTTGATCCAGGTAGAAATTGGATAGGTTTTGAAGTGTAGGTCTCCTTTCTGTAGATTTCTGTTAAATTTAAGGTGCTTTTTTATCTTTTGATATTTGGAATCCTCTTCATTCTTCATCACAATATGTATTATGTGACTTGAGGATAAACTGCTTTAATAAATCCCATTATTCTGAAGAACAATAAAAATAACAAGTTGGTGGCACTGAAATAATGATAAATAGCACTTTTATTTTTTTATGCTCTTAGAATCTCATTCTTGCCCTTCTGAATCAACTCTAGTTTCCAGAGCTAGCAGACTAGGACAGCACTACCTATGTTGGTTTTGTCAAAGAAAATTATGGTATTGAGCACCACAATCTGTTAAATTCCACATCTTATTTAGGCAATTAGTGCATTCCTTATTATCTCTGAAGATGCATCTGAAAAAATAAATGAACAGTGCATGTAAAGCACACCCATGGCTCCTGAAACAAAGAGGACCCTATTCAGGGAGATGTTATTTGAAGATAAGAACAACACTCTGGCATCATTCCTCTCCCCGCAGTGCCATGAAACCAATCTTCTGTGACAGCTTTGATGGTTGTGGGTCCCTGAGTTCCTGAAGGTTGTTGGGTTGGAGGACAGTATTTTTTTTCTTACAGGTAGACAGAAAACTCCAAAAACATGAGAACTAAATACATTTGAAATGGTCTTCACAGTGATTGCAGTCATTGTTATGAAAATTGTGAATGCACAATAAGCCTGATTTTGCCCATCTATACCTTCATAGGTTTTACAAACCAAAGCATAAACCAGTGAAATCAGCAAGTTCAGCGTAGGGCCAAGACAAACATTTTAACCTAAGGTTCAAAAGTTGAACTTCCTCTCACATTACAAGAGAAGGAAAAATTGAAAAAAAAGTGAGTAATCAAGACATAAAGAACAATCCACCAATCCCTAATTCCTTCTGTAACAAATATGGAACAAAAGTATTGAATATAGTTATGTAGTATTAGTATTTTCCAACTAGACTCTAAATGAACATGAAATAAGGGAATCAGAAGAAGAGAAAGAAGTCAGAAAAAGAATACTATGAAATCACTCTTTTCACCCTGAACAAATTAAAGATGACTGACAACAGGTGTTCTACTACAACAACTACTACTTTTCACAAGCCTGGGCTGTAGACGGAAATGTAGAGAATGAAAACATCCTTCTTCTGATGCTCATAAAAGCACTGCCATCAGCTTCAGCATAATCTGAGTCCTTTGTGCTCTACACTGGCAAACCTGGTTTAGTGCCATAACACAAGCTGGAGGGCCACTCTTTGCATCTTATCTTGTCCAATACTGTACCTTCCTGCAAAGATCATCCTACTACTCCTGCTCTCAGATTAATCAGAGACCTGTCCCATATGCTTATCAAGGGCCCAAGAGCACTTATAGGCTTTAATAGCCCCGGCTGGGTACCCCACTTCCACTCTTCCTTCCCTCCCTATCCACAGTCCCATTTCTACTCCATCTGGGAGCATCAGTCCCTGTATGAACTACACTGTAGTTGTGCCTGTCTCCAGGTCCATCACAGCCATACCTGGCCGTGCACTCTGCTGGGCTGGACCCTAACCCATGGGCTTATTTCCCAGCTTGACCTCAGACCTGCCACCTCACTGCAGGGATCTACCTGGTAGTCACTGGACTGGGTAGGACCCTGGCTGCTGCCCCCAGACCTAATCCTGCTTTGCCAACTTATATTCTGTGGACTTGCCTCACTACCAAGTATTCTCAGTTGACCCCCACTGCCACGCGTGAGCCTGCCTTGTTCCTCTCACTCGGGAATGATGGGACATAGTCTGGCTGGTAAGTCCTGCCCAGCTGGCTGGTGTTACCCACCTGATGAACCAACCACCTGTAACTCATGGTGGTTAACCTGTTCCACATTGTCTTAGGCATTTCTCAGCCCCAAAAATTCACAGAAGGGCCCTCTGCAGCCCAGTCCACTGCTTTCAGGTGAGGTCACCAAGTAGCAGGAGGCTGAAGAACTGGCTGATGTTGCTTCCAGATGTGGCCAGCCTACATAGGTACAGGAGTCCCAAGTAAGTAGCTGTCCTTCAGACCTAAGGCAACCACAAAGAAAGAAAGAAAGAATGAAGATGGATACATTAAAACTGGGTGCGGGGACATGAAGGGTAAGACAGAAGGAAGCTCTTCTAAGACTTTTTTACTATTCTAGTCATTAATAACTTGGGTCTAGGGCTTTTCTGTGGGGTTTTGTGTTATAGTCCTGCAACAATGTAATAGTAATTCACCTCCCATTACTGCACCTGCTTGTACAGTTTAAATTAAAACCAGAAACACTGCAAATCCCACTTCACAATGCCTTTCAATGTTCAAGACTCTGAATTAAAGGCCTTCATTGTTTAGGAGGATTATATCACTGCCTTCGCTGGCTTCAAAGAAATATGAATCTTCACTCACTTTTCTGTTGATCCCTGTTGATCAGATTAACTTTGTTTTGGATTTCTACTGAAACAAAAGACAAATAGAAATGTTTTGAACACTTACATGTACAGTTTTGTTTGGTTCACAATTCTATTACCTATTACAAAGATGAGTATTTGTTAGGCAAAGAAAGAATAAAGGAATTAAGTTCACTAAATATCAACACTTTAAGCAATTTCAAAATTATGAAATATTACAGAATGGCACATAATTACAGTTAATTCCACAATTAAGAATATCTCTTTTATTCAGCAGTACTTGTTATTGCATAAACAATAAGTGGGATTAAGAAAGGTCAGAGAACACTTCAATTTCAACACTGCAAAACCCATTTAAAACCATTCTTGCTCCCCCCTCTATGTACTTCACTTTACATTCAGTGTCCTTGCTTTTTGTTATTTTGTAACAAATGACAAAAGATCTTAATCTTGGAATGGGCCAAGAGACTCTTCTGGGACATCACAAGTCAAGAAAGCTGAATCATAATAGCCTGGCCAGACAACAGCTCTTCAGCTAGTAAATACCCTTACTTGTGTACTCAGAGAAATTATCCTCAGAAATATAATACATGATAATAACTGGTGGCTCTGCTTTCTCACACTGGTATCCTGCAAATTTATATGCACGTCTACTTCTTGTATGTCCCCCAGAGAAGGCCACTGAAGCACCAGCCAGGTTGGAAAGCCAGTTAGCTACCTGGATGATGATTATCCCTCAGGTCTCCTGCCTTTCTCCCTCCTCTCCACTCTTTCCTGGACACAGAAGTGGCTTCCTGAAAGATGGCAAAGTGCTTGTCAGATCTCTGTAGCTTACTCATATGGCTTTTTTACTATTTCAGACAGCATCTTATTAGCTATCATGGCTATATATGAGCTGTACTATACCTCCGTAAGAGACAGAAGCATCGGTGCTGTTACACAGTGCATTCTGATGAGAGTTTAAAGCTGTGAAATAAATGTATCTGCAGTCAATCTGTAGATGAATTACAGCCACTCACATTTAACCACATATTTTATAGACTGCCACAGATGGCCCTGTAACATAGGAAAGGATCTTAACTCCACTCTTACATTGCTATGAGTTCAACTACTACAAAATCATAAAACAGTTTTGGTTTGAAATGATCTCTGGAGGCCAACTAGTTCCACGCTCCTCCCAGAGCAAGTTGAACTGTGTCAGAATCCTCTGGGCCTTGTCCAGTTCATTTTTTATTATCTTCAAGGGCAGTGAGTCCATAGTCTGTCTGGACACTTTTGGCTTACTTTTCTTTTGAGGCCTCCCCCCTGCTCCTCTTTTTTTTTTTTTTTGATATCTAATCATAATTTCCTATATAGCAGACTGTGTCTTCCGCTTCTTATCCTGACACTCTAAGAAGAGTGTTTCCGTCTTGATTACACACTTTATCAAAAAGTATGTGAAGGTAGCAACAAGATTTACCACTAGGCTGTTTTTCTTGGCTTAACAAGTGCAATTCTCCCAGTCTCCTCATCGTGTGCTCTAGGCTTTTAATCATCTTGGTAGCCCTCCACTACACAGACTGCAGCATGTCAATACCTATTTTGCACTGGGAAGCTCAAAAATGGACAGAGTCCTTCATATGGAGTCTCACAGGTGCTAAATAGAGAAGAACCATAGAATCGTACTATCATTCAGGTTGGAAAAGACCCTTAAGATAGTCTAGTTCAACCATTAACACCACCAAGTCCACCACTAAACCACATCCTTAAGCACCACATCTACACATCTCTTAAATACCTTGAGGGATGGTGACTCAACTACTTCCCTGGGCAGCCTGTTCCCCAGTGCTTGACAGTCCTTTCAGTGAATAACTTTTTCTAAACCTTCCCTTGCTCAACTTGAGGTCATTTCCTCTTGTCCCATCACTTGTTCCTTGGGAAAAGAGCCTGACACACACATTAGTGATAATCACTTCCTTCTTACTGGCTACATTCATATTATCACTGTCCAATATGCAGCTGTCTTTCTTCACAGAAAATCCTGCTCACTGCTGGTTCCTGTTCCCTCTGTTATCTACTGGTGCCCTCAGGTTCTTTTTCACAAAGCTGCTTTTCAACCAGCTGATGCAAAGCCTGAGTGAAAAGAGGATATCCTCCCAGACCAGGGCCAGGACTCTACATTCATCTATACCTAACCTCATGAGATTCCTGCTGAGCTCCAGGTTTCTCCAACATATCAACATCCTTCTGAATAGCATCCTGCCCTCCCGTCAAAGAGCCTCTTTCACCCAATGTGCAAACCTGCTAAGGGTACACTCTGTCCTAGCTCCTAGGTTAACAAGAAACAGCAAGGGTTCCCATATGAACTGCTGAAAGACCCCACTAGTAACTGTCCCCCAACAGGACATTGTTCACTTCTCAGGGTCAGGTCCTGAACTGGAAAGTAGCCCCTGAAATGTCTTCATCTACCTCTCCATGTGCTTGGCTGAATCCCCACTTGTCGCACGGATGTGTCCAGCTGGCTGAAGTAATCTTTCAGGTGGTATTAAATGCTTTTTTATTTTTTTCTTATATTTATCCCTTCATTTCTACTTTTGCCAAGTAAAGCTAAACAGTAGTGATAATCCAATAGTGTTCAATTTGTGTGTTAATTAATTCCCTTACTATTAGTGCAACAGTGCAAGTACTACATGCACAGAAGCATGAAATCCAGTTAAACACACATTCACCAATACTCTTTTCTAACAATGTGAGCAGTCAGATAACAAGCTATAAAGCTACTTGGTATCTGCTGTGTCTGAAGGTCAGTTTGCATTGGCAGGCCACCATTTTTCCCCAAAACATGTTCATATTAACAAGCAAATGTTAGGAACATGAAAGTAAACAAAATCAGAAATGTTTTTCACTCTTGCACACGTACATGCTTTTTCAAGTGTAAGTTTTAGTGGTGTGGAAAGGGTAGCATTTATTCACAAGACTGTAGTTACATGAGAGGTCACCTGAATCTCTAATTGCTTGAGCTTATAATTTTTAAACAGAATACGCACATCCGTGAAAAATGGATGGTTTCTTTCTATTGTTTCTTAGGTTTTGGGGTCTCGGATGGAGTAGGCATTATATAAGCATGCAGAAAGACAATCCCATCTCTGAAATCTTTGTCATCTACCGAGTAAAGTTAAACACAAAGAATATAGAGATGCTGCTTTTAATAAAAGCAACTTTAAGATCAAGATTGGTTTTAAGTAGGGTAAATCACAGAGCTGCCAAGACTGAGCCAGGAGAAATGGATATTAGGAACATTACAGTGGAACTGAGATGTCAAAGGTTCTTGACCACACTCTCGAATGTTCCAGTTTCTGATAGAGAAGTCCTTCTTACACCTGTAGAGCTTATCATAGTTTAAGAGAGTGCATAAACTTATGACAATGCAAGAAATCCATACCAAGCCTGTGTGTAGGTGGAAATTTTTTATATTAACACAGAAGTTTGTTCAGCCATGTAGTAGCATGGAATTATGGGGAAACTTCCCAACAGGTCCCAGGATGGACTCATGAAGTGGGGATTAGTCAGAGCACCAATCAATATCTGAAGAGATTATTTTATTTGAACTAAATGAACTGGTATTCATCACTATATGAAACAGCAAGTAGTTTAGACCAAGTAAATAATGTGAAGTAGAAGGGAATTGCACAGAGCAGACTTTGTAAGGATTGCAAGATTATTGTGAATTACGCTGGCAGTATCTACTACATCAAAGCAACTGCACTAAGACTGCTTCTGCAAGGCATTAGAATTATTAAGGTTAGTATAGAAATGTTTATGGCAACAGTGTTCTGGGTTAGTGCAATTACAGCCATGATGCCAGCACAGTATGAACTACTGCAAATGCTTGCACTTGTTGGCCTGAGACAAGGCAAGAGAGAGAAAAAATATACCTGTGAACTACTCAATGATCATGTTGTTGTCTAACTCTTTGACCCTCATGGAAAAGCTGGGTAAAGAAATAGAAGACGAAACTGAAAAGCAAATATTTCCCTCCCCATTATCAGTCTAGTTCTGCAGGGTATTGCCTTCAATTTTCCTTGCCTTCAAAGCGTCAGCGCTGCTTAGATTTGTTTTGTATCTGTCCTTGAGTATCCCATGCCATTCAAAAAGCATCCAAGTGTCAAATATTTGAGCTTATAGACATAGGTGAACACAATAAAAAGCTTCAATTCTGGCTCCACTATCTATATTTATTGATAGTCTCTTTAACTTGAGGGTGCAGAATATATTTGGTACATAGTTCCTTGCATGTTTTCTCTTTGCATGCAGTAATTAACCCCAAAAAGCTTCCAGCTGCTGAACTGAGGGTCTTAATTTGGGCCTGTTGTGTTTATAAATGCTCATAATTCCTTACTGTTCTTAATAATGTCTGTAAGTCTCTGAACATTATGACTTAGACTTCTAAAATTTATCTTGTCTAGGAGCAATGTAAAACATATGAGGAAACAGTAGAATACACATGGGGAAAAAAAGAAAACTATAGATATCCATAGTGTATAAAATGTCTTGTAAATTGAAGCAGTCTATATTAAGTCTATGTTAAGTCTTCATGCAGTTATGCATGAAGAATTAACAGTGGATGTGATATTATCAATACTGTTTGAGTGTTCACAACCCCAGGCAAAATCCTAAAAATTGCCATCTTTGTCAGTGAAGTACTATGCATAAGTGAAATGAAACATATTGAGATAGGAAACAGCAGTTTGAGAAGGGGGGAAGAACTGCAGTGAATCAATAAACTCAGTGCTACTTTGTGGAGTGCGATGACGTGGCCCATAAGTACACACTAAGTTCTACTCATTGTTACAGTGATTTAACTACAACAGAGACCTAGTCCTAAAAAAATGTAAGCAGACTAGTTTCATGTTTCTTGCAGCATCTGGGCCAATAATTCAGTGGAGACCATGATTAACTGTTCAGAAACGTCAAGAAAAGCTACATTATTAGTGCACCAAACAATATTTGTTCGAAACACCACCTATGAAGGATTTTCTCATAATATTGTGTTTCAGTAGAAATGTTTTCATTCAAATTATTATTACTATTTAAAATCTAATTTATTTCTGGTTTCAGTGTTACCCTGATGCAATGCTTTCAATGGACTAGTGCTGTTTGATACAGGCCAAACTCAAACGGTGTTGCCATTCAAATATACTCTTGTGTTACTAGAAAGAACAAATACAAGAGAGAGATAAGCCTCATGGACTGTAGCATATTAATGTAGAGGAAAGAAGCAGAAGTGGAAGCTAATTACAATTCAGTAAGCCTAAAGTAAAATGAAAAATGTATGTAAGTGTATAAATACATAAAAACATATAGTCTGGCCTGAGTGCATATCTGATCACAGGCAAAAAACTTGCCCACGTCCATATTAGGCATTAAAACCAAAGCAATAGTTTACACCTGTCCTTAAAATGTGATCCAAACAATTTTATTAAAAAGTTGTACTGGATAAAACAAAAAGTCATCATTAAAATGCAGCACACATCAGTGGATACTTTACAATTACATTAGCAAAAAGAGTGACTATATAAGAAAAAAAGAAAGCAAAGAAAGAAAATACATCAACTACTGCTAATGCTGAAGTGTTAGAAGAAAGCTGCAGAAGGGATAGAATGACATTGTAAATTATACTGTTTATAGAATATTAAAAAGAATCTGAGGAGCTTTTGTGAGGAATTTTAATTCAATAACTTCCAGTCTAATATTTATTTAATAGTTTGTCCTACCATAACCACATGATTGAAATTAAACAGCTGTACTTTATCAGTAATAATACAGTGGAAATGCATGTATCTTCCAAAGGTGGTAAGAATAAAAACACACAAACAAATATGGTCCGTTAATATATGTATTTAGTTGCCAGAATTAATGGAGTAAACTACGTTATGTAAATGTGCTGTGACAACTGCACTCATAACTTCAAGAAAAACAAGGGCCCTCAAGAATTAAAACACCAGTCCTACAGATCTATAACTCCCATAATATCCTAAAGCCATTACAAACATTTCAATGGAGTTGCCAGTGGATTCTAATAATCCAATGTTTAAATGATGCATTGTAGAGGAGACCAACTTATTTATGTGACTCTGAACAGTGAGATGTTGTGACAAGTTTGCTGTAGGTTCTGAAAATGACTGCAGTCTCAGCTTTGAATGTCTTAAACATTTGTAATATAATTGTCAGGTCTGAGATTTTCTGAAGTCAATAGGCCATTCTAGCTCTAAGACATCCTAGGCTACTCTTAGGTTCTGGACCTGGTGTATTTACCTGGAAGTGCAAGAGAGACATCAGACCCAAACATTTCTGGCACCAAGAAATAGGAGTTGAAGTGAGGGTAAACTGCCACAGTGCCAGCAGCTTGTGCAGCCTGTGCATAAAGCTGCTTCTCTTCAGCAGACCTCCAAAAATCATGGGGGTAGGGGAGAAATAAAAAAAAAAAAAAACATCTAAATGAGGATCCCCTCCTTGAAATGGAGGGGACAGAATGGCTAAGACAGAGGGTTGCCTCTTCTGCCCTTTTTCCCGCCTGACCTACTGCGCAACCCCAAACCCCGCGCCTCGACTCTCTTCCCGAGGGCTTTCTCCGCACCCCCCAAGACCCGAGCCACGCTGCGCTGGCGCACAGTTCAGTGCGGTGCAAGCTGTCCGGCAGCTGACTGAGGACTTGAGCGGGCACGTCTGCAGCAAAGCAGCCAACTGTAGTGGAAATTGCAGCGACCTCAGCTCAATTCCAAACACCGACGTCGGAAGGGTTGTAGGAGCGGGCGGCTGAGCGGAGCCTGGCACCGGGTAGTCCCGGGAACTGCGAGCTCCGCACCTCCGCTGGGAGACACCTCCGCTGGGAGTCATCTCCCGTCTGGCCGGGGGGAGTGAAGGGGGGTGAATTCCCTGCCGAGCAGGCAGGTTCGGTGTTTGGAAGAGAGGGTACATCTCCAGCTTTGTGTGTCCTGCACGTCTGTGCACCCAGGGGCTAACTAGCGGTGCTGCAGGTCTGCCCGAGTGGGAGCTTCAATGCCACCTATTAAGGTCGCCCAGACACGGCTTTGGCTCGAACTGATGCCTCAATATCCCTCAAACTGAGTTTTTAGCTTGCTTCTTTTTCACCCTCCCTGCCTACTGCTTAAGTATACACACTGTCCCCTTTCCCCCTTGCTGGTGCTTCGCAAGCAGAAATGTTTGGTAGGTTCTTACCAACCAAACGAAAGTAAGGGAGAAATGCCCGCTTCCTTTTTGGCATACCCTGATCACCTTCGCCACCTCCAAAGACGTGTTAATGCGTGTTTCCTGCTCTTGACAGTTATTGGGCTCCCTGCCCGGTGTCAGAGCATCACTGCGGCGTGGGGATAGGGAGGTCCAGGCCTCGCCGGTGGTATCGTTGTGTTCGGGGGAAGGGAGGATAAAGAACCGAAAGCTCTGGGTCCGAGCGACACGTGGGCGCGCAGTGGTACCTTCGAGAGGTCCCATTGTCAAACACTATAGAAGAGTTTCCAGCTCGGAAGAAAAAAAAAAAAAAAAAAAAAAAAAAAAAAAAAAAAAACAAGGAAAATATATAAATAAATAAATAAAACACCCAAAGTAAAATTTTAAAAAGGGAATTTTTTTTTTGACCTTAGTGTTTCTGCAGTTGAATGCATCAAGGAGAGCTTCCCACTGCTGCATTAAAAAAATAGCTTTTTTATTATTAGTAGTATTTTGAGGCGGATAATCCCCGAGCTGTGGTGCTTGCAGACTATTCTCCTGACAAGTGTTGTGGTTCAGCACTGTGTGTGCACCTTGTATCTTGGAGACAAACAATGCAGTAGCTGGAAAACTTGGGAACCGAGGAGAAAGGTCAAGGGTAGAGGCTGGTCAGTTTTGGTTGCCTTGGCCGAAGAAACATAAATAATCAAAGGACAGCCATTAGCTGCACTGTCCATAAGGCTGCGGGGAAAGGGAGAAAGCAAACAAAAGTAAAATAAAAGAAAGAAGATGACGGGTTTGCAGCCTGACTGTCCCGGCTTTGACACCTTCCTGGCCAGGATCTCTTCCATGCACGACGCTGCTCGGAGGGACAGCAGCCCTGGGGTGTAGCTCCGCGGGTGGCGGCTGCCCGGCGGTGCGCAGTACGCGGTGCGGCACGTAGCCTCTCTGCCTGACGCAGCCGGGCGGCCTCACAGCCGCTTCAGAGTCGCTCCGGCACCGCCGTTTCTCGTCGAAATTCACCCTGCAGAGCGTTCCGTGTCCTCTGTCTCCGCTCCTGACATCCTACCCTCCTCTACCGCCGCACGGTGCGGCGCTTCGAAGAGCGTTCCTTACGCGAGTCTGCGGCGGCGGAGGGTTCGCTGCGGGGAGGAGAAGGGACGGGGTGGGTGGGAACCCTGATAGCGGTGGGCTCGGTGTGCCCACCGACGGATGTCAGAACCAAAGAGTTAAAATATGAAACCGTAATTTTTTTTTTTTAAATATTAATGTTCTTATAACGGAAGTTCTTATCAGTGGGTTGCACTGTACTTGGCAAACAAGCCGTTTTACCTTTTAAACAAATAATTCATTAGGTAATTAAATTCAAGTGAGATTACTCTAATTAAATATACACTGCTGTTGAATCATAATTTCTATGTGGCCTAGTTAAAGATGAACGATCTCTTCCTCCTGACAAAAAAAAAAAAAAAAAAAAAGCTTTAAAAGAATTCCCCAGTGACTGGAATAATAGATTTATACACCACTGTACAGAGGTCATTTCAAGAAAGAAGAGACACCAAACACAACATAAAGGGTCGTTTCATGTCTGGAGATACTAGAATTTCAGGTTTTATTGCCACGGGTTCTATTAAAAGACTTTGTGGAACCTAGGAGGAAATCAAAATTATCTTTCAAAAGGCGATAAGTTATATAAATAAGTGCACAAACAGAAATGTGCCTCTGAAGGTATTAGTTCTGCATAATTTCAGATGAGTTGCCACTAGGCCTCAAAGGAAAGAGCGCATCTTGAAATGCTCTGAAAGCTTACGCTGGCCAAAATAAGGCAGGACTTTAGCAAAATTAGAAGTAACTTTGTAGCCAACGATGTGTTGTATGTCCTGGTTCCCTTTAATAGCATTAGGCGTTCAAACCATAAAGACTAATCTGGAGAGTAGAAGTTCCTGCTCTCTGCTTTGATCTCCTTCCTCTTGGCTGTTTAAAGCTGACAGTTTGGCTGAATGGCATTCACTGCTTTCATTTGTAAGACATGAGTTTCCTAGTGTTCCAGAGCTAGCAGCTACACCTGTACTGCAGGAATTTACATTGCATTGCTCCAGGATGGCATTGATTTGGGACGGGTGAAATACAAACACAAACTAATTAAAAACTGCATAATGCAGCCCTACAGGAACAAGACAGAAAAACAAATAAATACAACTGCAGCTGGCACAGCAATTGTGCCTCTGCCCCCGAGCAACAGTCTGGTGGCATAAAATTGTAAACCTTAAAAATCTCACATAATTGCTGTTGATCATTTTGGAGACAAAATGGAAATTATTTTGTTAATTAAGTTCAGACCCATAAAATATTCATAGATAGGTTGATAGACAGACGGACAGATAAATGCAGAGAGAGGCAGATGATTCATTCTATAGATGTGTGAGCTTGTTCATATAGGCCCGTGTGCATAGCTTTAACAATTCATTTGCAAAAGCGCTACAACAGAAAGCATCTGTGTATTCGCATTGCTATCAGAAATATATGTAAGTTGCAACTGAAGTGGACTGATAAAGGATAAATAAAAAGTCACCGCCAGGGTATCAGGGGAAAAAAAATCCATTTCTCTTAATTTACTTAAAAAAAAAAAAAAAAGAGAGAGAGACATGACCATAAATTCTTTTTCAAATGCTCTTTCTCAGCCTGAATAAAATAATCTTCGTAAATGCCTTATTAGCTGTTACCTCGAGTACAGTCAAACTCGGTATCTGCTCAGGCTTTAATTCCTTCTTGTATTATGGATGTGTACATGTTCACGTTTAGAGAATCGACCAGGTATACCTGGTTTCAACTTTGTGTTTATTTGGACAAACCAACCCATTCGTTTGCACGGTCAGACGTCTGAAGCCTGCTGTTGCTGTAAATTAAATTTGGAAAGAGAGAGTAAGATTTTTTTAAATATATATTACCTTGTTTTAACAGCGATGTTCCTCGGGTTCGACGTGAAGGGGAGGAGGGGGGAATCTGGTGCTCCTGAGCTACATCACCTCTCCGCCTATAATTGTTTGACACATGCCCTGTTGTCACAAAGTGGGGCTGTTTCCCAGACCCTGCTGGAAAAAAGGTGCAAAGTAATAATGAGTGTTTAACAAGGCTCATAAATCAGGGTTGATGAGAAGCTCTCAGGACGACTGACGGGCGCACGGAGGCGACGGGGCCTGGCTGCGGGTGGCCGGCGAGAAGAAACAACCACCAAGGTCCTGCATCCCCAAAAAAGTAAGTTCCGTCAAATGAAACACGGCTCCATGCCACATCAGATATAATACACTTAATGAAAATTCAGTCAACTGATCCAAATAGTCTACAGTCAGTGAATAATTAGAACCTAGGAGAGATAAATTAAATTAATGGGTTCAGTCCCCCACAGATGTATCATTAAAATGTATAGGATTGATACTTAACATGGTAGAGTTA